>OY997596.1:20083425-20294150 GCA_963921825.1 Erodium maritimum
CAGCGACGAGGTCATAGTTGGGTGGCTTTGTATCCTCTTCGTGGTGTTGCCTTTGAAGCTCCTTTGTGGCGTGGAGACGTGAACGGTGGTGCCTCCCTCAATGTTTGGTGTGGCGAATTATCTCCCCTCCCATATGAATTGTTTTCATCTTTGTATCTAATAGAGTTTCCTCCCCTCCCCGGGCCATGTTAGTGAACATGGCCACACAATGTGCTAGGTGAGCCGTCATTGTGCTGTTGTGGCATTAGCCTTTATTTGAGGTATTTCTATTTTGGTTTTTTGAGTCAACTGCTTCATTGAGGATTCCCGGTTTCTTTGGTTGTCGGTGTTGGTGATGTTGATTGGCAGTTTCTTAGGGTTTGGTTATGCAGGTACGTTGTCTTGCTTTTCTATTTGTGTTCTTTTTACTTATCGTGGGAGCTTCAATGTGGAAAAATCCGGGTTTTAGACCCTCTGTGTTAAATCTGACCTAGTTGTGGTTATTACTTATTTTTGTGTTAGCTTGTTTTTTGATGTTGAGGGTTATCTTGGTCTTCTAGTTTATGTGTCCTTTTGGTAGTTTGTTCTCGGTCTTAAAGATTGTAAAATAAGGGTTCTTAGACCTGTCTGTTCTTTGTTGATGGTGTTTCCTAAGCACTTGGTTGTTCTAGTTGAGGTGTCATGTTTTGGCATGCTAGTGTCTTGTAATATGAGGGTTTATCCCTTGTCCTATTTCTTCATTTCGAATGCCAGACTACCTTTTCTACATGCTACCTTACCGAAGAAGAGGCGATGGAAGTCGTGGTGCCCTACAATCCGTTGGACCCTAAAGTATTGGCGTGCCTCCAGTTTGGCATGGTGGGCCATATGACTTCCCATAACCTGCCCTGAAGGAGGTGTTGCTATCGATCATTACGCGTGCATGGGGTTGCTCTAGCTTGGGTGTGGTGGTAGGTATCTAGAAACGAGTACCTTCGTGTTCTACTTCGTGTCCTAGGAGGTTAGGGTCTGGGTTCTTCACAACGACCAGTGGTGCTTCCACGGTCACCCTCTGCTGCTCGGCGAGATAGTCGACCCAATGGCTCGAGAGTTCACTCGACTGGACCGCCTCCAACTATAGGTGCATCCTTAGGGAGTACCTCTGTTTGTCCGGACAAAGGAAACCAGGGAAATCATAGGGGATACACGGGGCGAGCACGTGGAAACCTTATGTGATCAATGGGGTTTATGCTGGAGGGGTACGTTGAGGGTTCACTTCTTGATGGATATTCACCGACCTCTCTGACGCACCATGATCTTGCGATTTTAGGAAAACCCGTATCTGGTGAGGGTCAGCCTAACATATGAATGACTCTCAGCTTTATACTTTAATTGTGGGAGAATCGATCATATGGTCCAGGAATGTGACTAGGAGGTGCCACAGACACCCCGCTTTGATGACTCGATCCTAGAGTTCAAGTCTACCAAGATGAACAAACCGTGCGCCACAAATTGGGGAAGGAAAGCACCTCCACCGTCGGGGTACGCAGCGTTGACCTTGAATATGCTACCTAAGACCGGGTTGTCTCGGGGGAATGAACCCCTCGTAACTTCGGACACAGTACCTAACTAGTTTCACGGGTCCCAAGTTCGGTCTGGGGTGATACCTTACCCTTGAGTCCCTGGTTAATCTTCAAAGATAGGCCTCTCGAAGTCTTCAAAGATAGGGATCCTTGGGTTTGTCCCATCTAGGAAGCTACAGGGCCCGCTGGGCAAGAAAAGGGATACAACGGGGGAGCCACGAGACTACGAGAGGATCATACGAGGGATGAGAAGCATCCCCACCACAAGGGATGATAGGTAGCCTGGGCTCCATAGATCTACTTCGGGAGGAGTCTCTAGGTCGAGTCGTTCCTCCCATTCAGACTGTCAGGTTCAAGTTCGGTAGCTCTCATGATAAAATGAATCCTTGGAAAGCATAGACCAAGCAACGTTTATGCCCTAGTTTGAGCGGTTCATGGTAGTTTAGAAGTTTTGGATTTTACTGTTGTTCTATCTTCTGTTTCAATTCATGGTTTAGTTATATTTCTGGTTCTAGTTCTAGTTCTGCTTATTGTTTCCATAACTATTTCTTGTTGGACGGGTTCGTATCTAATGGTTATTGTATTATTATCCATGTAAGAGTTTTTTTTAAGGAAAAGGTACTTTTCATTAGTCAAGTTGTTTCAATACAATAGAGTGCATCAGAGACTCTCTGACCACGAAAAATAGGGCAAGAACACTTAAGAATGTTCGGTATCCTTTTCATAAGATAACCGTCCTGGACAATATCGAATCGGTTCCCCAAGGGCGAGGACAGAATATTGAAAAAGGGGGTGGGGTACCGGAGATCAGTAAAGACCTCAATAGTAATGGTGATGGTGGTAGGCAAAGCATCGTCCGGGGACCCCTCCCTATGCCAGTCCCCGATACTCTCCTCCCTAGGGGAATCCATGATTCCCTGTTCAGTAGGCACCGAGCCTACAAAGGCTAACTGGATGGCAGCGGCGATAGTTCCCCGACCACGGTCTTCAAACCAAGACTTGGACGGTTCACGCAACGATCCTCGGTTGCTTCTTCTCCAAGCAATTCCCACCCCGTCCTCCTTCCTCCACACAAACTAGTTACCCTGCCCAAATTTGCCACGATCGTACTCTGGCTAGTCCTCTCTTGGGCGGCGCGGCTCCTAGGGTTACGCCTCCAACATGCCTTGCTCTAACCCTGATCTTGGCTTCTCCTCTCCCTCGCATGCCTCGGTGGAGGCCAAGGAGGTGGGGACGGCGATGAACGCTTCAGTGGCGGCTGCGGAGGTAGCGGCAAAAGGGAAGGAGGAATCGATGACGAAGAGGACCACAGTAGGTTGCCTCGCAGAGAGGGGAGATCCTCGATTCCCGACTTAACAACACCAGAAGAGGAGGAAGAGCGGGGAGAACGCCATGACAACACAGAGAAGAGACCGAACCTACACCGGAAGAGGTGGAGGTTGTGCCGGAGTGAGACGCGACGAGAAGGGGCTGAAACCCTAAGTTTGTCCTCTATTAGAGACGTAAACCCTAACACTGAGGACAAGCTATTATTAACTCTTGACTCCATGTAAGAGTTATAACTATTATAATGACTCTATTTTTCTATTAATGAAATTATTTTTTATACTCCCCAAAAACGAATGTCCTTTTTCCAAAAAAACGAACGTCCTTTTTACCGTTTCAGTTACTTAAACAAATAATATAATAAGCATTTTGTAGTAACAGCTCTAACACAGTAACAGCTTCATTTCCAGGAAACAAAAACAAATTAATATATAAATAAATAAAAAATAGTAGAAAGAAAATGCTTTTTATTTTCAACGGAAGCCTTCACAAATGACACACACAGAGTGGGCACGCGCTTCTTTCACCCCCTATATATATATATAATATACATCCCTTAAATGATCACAAACACACTCGCCAGTCGCCGATCAATATCATCTTCTCCCATGGCCGCGACCCTCCAGAGAGGTGGCTGGCGCGCCGCCATTTTCGTCATCTGTAAGCCAATTCGCTTCTGCTCTTTGATTATTTATTCGCATTTCTGTCGCTGACGCACCCTTTTTGTTTTGGCAATGTAGTCGTGGAGTTCGCGCAGAGATTCGCTTACTACGGGTTGGCCTCTAACCTCATCACCTACCTCACCACCAAGCTCGCCCTCCCCACCGCCGCCGCCGCCAAGAGCGTCAACACCTGGACCGGAGTCGCCAACCTCTCCCCCTTGCTCGGAGCTCTGCTCGCCGACTCCTACCTCGGCCGATTCAAAACCATCATCGTTTCCTCCCTCCTCTACTTACTCGTCAGTCTCCCAATTTTGTTTCGAATCGGCCGTTCAAATTGATCATTGAAATTGATTGGTTTTGTTTGTTTGTGAGGCAGGGGATGGTTGCTCTGCTGGTGTCGGTGTCGGTGGTTCCAGCCGGATTCCGGGAAGCGGTGTTCTTCACGGCGCTGTACATAGTGGCGGTGGGGGAAGGAGGGCACCTGCCGTGCGTGCAGACGTTCGCGGCGGATCAATTTGAGGAGGAGACGGAGGAGGACAAGGCCATCAAGAGCTCATTCTTCAACTGGTGGTTCGTCTCCATCGTCCTCGCTGCCACATCTGCCGTCCTCCTAGTCGTCTATATTCAGGTAATGTCCCAATTACGTACCCATCACGATTCAACACAAATATAGGATGATTCAATCCATTGCACAAAATTATTAAATGTTTCCACTTCTAACCGTTATCAAAATGCTTTCAATTTGATGGTAATTTCCAAATAAGCCTTCAACTTTTTTTCTGTTCCAACGATAATCGAATAACAGATATATTGCATACTTTTTTTATAAATATAACTTATATGAGAATATGATGAAAATGTTAAATATCAAGTCTATATATCTCAATTGTCAAAGCTCAAGTCTCTGTGTAGAAAAAAAAAAATTAAGATGAAAGTCATACACTTAAAAGTCTCAAGTCTAAAAAATATCCAAGAGATTAGCTTTAGGTCCTAAATTAATAAATTCCCAAAAGTTTGAGGTTTACTCAAATAATATTTTAATGGGATAATTTTGTTTCCTAACCTTTACAAACGTTTCATTATTAGATCCTAACCCAGGCCAACGTTTGGTCTCAATTCCTAACATAATAGGTTTGGAATTTCTCAGAAACTATAAAAAGTCATCTAAACTCACGATTCCGTCAACAAATCCAAGCGTTGTCGTTGTTGGCGTACATTACCCATGGTGCCTTCCTCGACGTTGAACTTATCCTCGTTCTCAAGCAACCGAACCCAATGCTCGACGAGTTGACGGAATCGTGAGTTTGGGCGGCTTTTTATAGTTTCTGAGGAATTCCAAACCTATCATGTAATTAGGAATTGAGACCAAACGTTGGCCTGTGTTAGGATCTGATAATGAAACGTTTGTAAAGGTTAGGAAATAGAGTTTTCCCTATTTTAATTCCTAAAAACTACATAGCAGTGCTTTAGAGCATCACATCGTTCGAACCACGCCCCTTTACCGCGATTCGCGCGGATGTGGTTCGTTGTTTGCACCATCCACGATGTGGCGTGTATGGTTCGCGAACCACGCACCACACAAGCACGAGTCGCAGTGCGGCTCGCGACGCACAAACGCGGTGCGTGGGTCGCGCGAGTCACGCCCGACCAATGGTCGCGTGACATCTGACCCCAACTGTTTTTTTTCTTTTTTAATTAAATTAATACAACAAATCAAAATAATGCAATTATTTTAAATCCGATTTTGTGTAAACGGTGTCCAAAATTTATAGTCATTAGGTTCGTATTGTTCTAAATAATTTATTTAATGTCTATGATCACAAAAAAAAATATTGATTTGCACCTCGAGTCGAGACTGTACGAAAATCGATTTACACTTCGAATCGTGAATGTATTATTTGTTTTTTATTAAAAAAAAATTTGAATAATTATAAGTTCAAGTTTATTTTTCATTTTAGCTGATTAATTTATTAATTAATTCATTTTATCAAAATTTTCCAATTTAATTTAATATTTATTGTTTTAAATATGAATTAAATAAACTCAACAAAAACATAATTAAATATCCAGTCAGCATCCACTCAACATTTATACGAACCCCTGATCTCATATATGATCTTCACAATGAGGTGCTGTTTTAAAATAAAGGATTCGTATCACAATCCATCTCAATCAGCACATGATTCTGAACTCCTGACTCCAAACCGTTGATCCCACAATATAGGCGTTCTTACTTTAAACATAAAAAAGACTGGACGCTGAGTTATACCAATTACCACTGGGGAAATTATGTCACCTACCTACCTCTACGTGGTACGATAATCAAAATTTATATCTTCCTTGTGTCGATGTGACAATCATTTGAATTTCGTGGTTCAGTAGTTAAAACCGTGTTCAAATAAATGCATACTCCGATTTCTTCCTAATAAAAAATATGTTAGTCAATAGTCATTGTCATGTACAACATAATCATTTATTTTTGAAGGAACAACATGCATCATCCTTTCACTGTTGCAAAATACATGTCAACGTTTTCAGGACAATATTGGGTGGACGCAAGGAATATCTGTGTTAGTGGCGGTGCTAACGGTGGGAATAGTATTGTTCTTGGCCGGAAGTAAGAGATACCGCATACGGAGCCCAACCGGAGGCCCAATCACTTGTTTGGTGCAAGTGTTTGTGGCCGCCTCAAGAAAGTGGCGCGTAGACGAGACGCGGGATGGGCACGGCATATGTCGCCAAGTGGAAGATGGTCCACCCGGTGCTCGATATCTGGCTCGTACTAGTCAACTCAAGTACGTGTTCATTGTTTCTACAATATCTAATATTATTATGTCTTTAATTTTTAATGAAGAAATTAATAACAGGTTCTTGGACAAGGCAATGGTAATGGACAAGAAAGACGCATCAAGCAAAAGCAGAAACCCGTGGAGGCTGTGCACACAGAAGCAGGTAGAGGAAGTGAAGCTGGTGATGCGGCTGGTGCCCATATTGCTGAGCTGCGTAATGTTCAACGTGGTGCAGGCCCAGCTCCACACCTACTTCACCAAGCAAGGCTCCACCATGGTCCGCAACATCGGCCCCCACTTCCAAATCCCCCCCGCCTCGCTCCAAGCCTTCGTGGGGCTCAACATCCTCTTATTCATCGCCTTATACGACCGCCTCTTCGTGCCCGCCGCAAGGTCCGTCACCGGCCACCCCGCCGGCATAACGATGCTGCAGAGGATCGGGTTCGGCCTCTTTCTGTCGGTCCTCAACATGATGGTGTCCGCCGCGGTGGAGGCCAAGAGGGTGGGAGTGGCCGGAAAGCACGGACTGCTTGACAGCCCGAACGCGACGGTCCCGATGAGCCTGTGGTGGCTGCTGCCGCAGTACACGATATGCGCGGTGTCGGACGTGTTCGTGGTGGTGGGGATGCAGGAGCTGTTCTACGACCAGGTCCCCGAGGCCATGAGGAGCTTCGGGGCGGCGGTGAATATGTGCACGGTGGCGTTTGGGAACTTCTTGAGTAGTATTATAATAAGTGGCGTTCAGGTGCTGAGTGGCGGTGAGTGGCTCGGGAACAACCTGAACCGGGCAAGGCTGGACCGGTTCTATTGGGTCCTAGCGGGTCTGAATGGGCTGAGCCTTTGTTTCTTTGTGTGGATGGCTAAGATATTTGTGTACAAGAAAGTGGAGGAGCCCGAGAAGGATCCTATTAGTTTAGTTAGTTAATAACAGCTCTGTCGATGTAAAAGACAAATTGAATGTGCATATTAGATCGCGTCTGGCCAATCATGGAATGGACCCTTTGGTTTCTTATACATAAAGTTTATATTATTTGTTATATTTAAATATTCATCACCCACTTGACACTAACTTATAACTCCACCTTTAAATATTGTGGAAAAACAACGAGTAAAACAAAAAGTAACTTGTCCAACTCCACCCAAACAAACACACTCGTCATTGATAATATCTAAGGAAGCCATCTCCTCCGTCTCCGATGGCCGCGAGCTTCCAGAAGGGTGGGTGGCACGCCGCAATATTCGTCATCTGTAAGGCGATTACCAGCTCTCTGCTTCTTGAATTGTTAACGATTCTGTAGTTAATTGGCGTGGTTTGTTTGTTGATGGTAGTGGTTGAGTTCGCGCAGAGATTCGCTTACTACGGCTTGGCCGGAAACCTCATCACCTACCTCACCGACAATCTGGGCCTCCGCACCGCCGCCGCCGCCAAGAGCGTCAACACATGGACCGGAGTCTCCAACCTCTTCCCCTTTCTCGGAGCTGTTCTCGCCGATTCCTATATCGGCCGCTTCAAGACCATCATTCTCTCCTCCCTCCTCTACTTACTTGTCAGTTTTTCTCTCTCGATTATGAATCAGTTGTGTGAATCATGAGTTGATTTGAAATTGGATGTGCGATTGTGAAACAGGGTATGGTTGGGTTGGTGTTGTCGGTGTCGGTGGTTCCGGGGGTTTTCCGGGAGGCGGCGTTCTTCACGGCGCTGTACGTGGTGGCGGTGGGGGAAGGCGGGCACCTGCCGTGCGTGCAGACCTTTGCGGCGGACCAATTCAAGGAGGAGACGGCTGAGGAGAAGGCGACCAAGAGCTCCTTCTTCAACTGGTGGTTCGTCTCCATTGTACTTGCTGCCACCTCTGCTGTCCTGCTAGTCATTTATATTCAGGTACCTACTTTCGGTTAAGTTAGTTATCTTTTCCTTGATCGGCAAAATAACTATATGCAAAATCATTTTCAGAGGCAACCAAATATAGAACACTTGTCTCACTCCCCAGAAACACCCTACCCAAACCAAGACAAATATCAACAAGCAGTTCAAACAAACAACTAGTACATATTTAGCAAGTTTTCTACAAGAACAAATACTACCAACACTCCAAAAAGTACCCAATAACTTGGCGATTAAGCCTGAAAGAGCTCCGTGTAGAGGATGAAATCACTTGCAGACCATATCAATATCACCTCCAAAACCAACAATTAAGCCAAAACAAGAATTTACTGCAAAATTAGCAACTCCTTATTTAGCACACAACACCAATTCAAAGGCTTAAAGGAGAATGAAGAGGTCTAGAAAACCAAGTAGATCACCAAGATGAGACACAGGGGAGGAACCTATGAGATCATTTGTACCCTCACACAAATCCCCAGAATATCCACACACCAACTAACAAGGGAAGAAAATACCCCCCACCCCCAAAACACTAACTTTAGAACCCAGACAACAATAACAGAGAACAGAGGAAGAAAGCAAGCCTCAACCAAAACCCATAACCTAAACCCCAAGAACTGATAACAGGATGCCAAATAAAATCCCCAACTGCTACACTAGAAGAAGAGCCTTGCATCTGAAGAAACTTAAGAACAAATGATTTACTACACAATTCAACCAATTTGTAGATGATGATATGAGACTATTCATTTTTTAGCACAAAGCCAAGGAGAGGAGATCCAGTCTTCAATCTTGAAATGATATCCTTCATGGAATGTTGCTCATTCCCAACTATAAACACTTCTAATGATTTTATTGAAGATCTCCTCAACTGAAAAAGATGTGTGTATAAAAATACTAGAATTTCTAGCCAACCATATCAGCCACAAAGTTGCTTTAAAAATAACCCCCAGACCATCCTTAATCTTGTAGGCACAAAATAAAACCAACTACTGAATAATTGCTTCACTAAGATTTTGCTCCAAATGTCCCAACCTTTTCTATAATGAAGAAGTATACAGTAACCATCCTCAAAATCGCAAGAATATTAAGGACCAAACAAGTCTTGAAAGAAAAATTGCATTCAAGAAAGCATATGGAGGGAATAGCTTCATGACAGGCCAACCAACAAAAGACAGTAATCTTACTAGGAGCTTCAGGTTTCCAAAGATTTGTTATCCGATAGATTTCAGAGTTGCCTTAATGTGCAAGTAAACCGTATATCAGAAGTCCTTTATATCAGCATTCCAGTTTAGACTATCATTTTTCCCTCCCAGATGGATGAATAGAAAGAGGTATTGTTGTGATTGTGCCCCAGTCCTGAGTTTCGCATCTCCTTGGGGATCTTTTGAGATCTAAATCCCAACCAACACTATCCCAAATATCAGTTATGACCTTTTTTTTATTTGAAAGAAGATAAATTCTTGAGAAAAGAAATTTGAAAGATATATCTCCCCACCATATATTTTCCAAAATAGGATCCTCTTTTCTCTCCTCAAGGACCATAGAAATCCTTGAGAGCCAAATAAGAGTGCAAATCTGAGGTCTTGATAGAGATTTATAATATGAGAGGTGAAACTATGATTAATTCCTTCAGAAAAGTTTGACAGATCCCATTCCTTAGAGCTCCAATTTAGCCTTGCACATAGAACTTATTTCCATAAACTTTGATCCTCATATGCACATCTTCACCACCACTTAGACAAGAAAACTACATTCATAATCTGTAGATTTTTAATGCCCAAACCACCTTCCTTTTTAGATATGCGGAGTTTGTGCCAACCAATCTTGCAGAAGACTCTCACAAAAGCAGTGTCATGCCACATAAATCTTCTCTGCCAACTTTCTAAGGATTTTAGAACAAATTTTTGGGCTTTTAATAAAGAGAAGTAATATAAGGGTAGGACTCCTAAGGTTGATTTGATCAATATTATTCTTCCACCAAATGAGAGAAGCTTAGTTTGCCAAAGTCCAAAGCTTTCTTGAAATTTTGAATAATTGGCTGTCATGCTCCGGATGAGAAGTCAAGATATTTCAATGGAAGAGAATCAATTTCACATGTTAGGATGGATGCATAGAGTACAATTTCTTCTTCTGCAAGATTCGTGGGGGTCATGACTAATTTGTTGTAATTGATTTTCGAGGCTACTTTGAACATAGTGAGCGCATGTTTTAGATAGGTAATTCCTTCTATTGATGTGTTGATAAAAAGTATATAGAGTCATCAATAAATTGTAGATGAGAAATAGTAGGGCCTAGATGATCAATTCTACCTTAGTGAATGCCTTGAAACTGATTAAATAATAAGCCTGCTTTCATAATTTGATTTAAACCTTTTGTCACAATAGCAAAGAGAAGTGGTGATAATGCACAACCTTGCCTAAAACATTTCTAAAGCTGAAAATTTGTAGTAGGAGTACCATTTATGAGTATTGATACATGTGCTTTGAGGCAAGATATGATCCAGAGTCTCCATTAAAAGACAATACCTAATCTAGTCAACAATTTTATCAAATACATCCAGTTCACTTTATCAAATGCCTTCTCAAAAGAAGCCTTGAATATTATAGTCTTCAGATTTGATTTTTTAAGGTGTTGGACCAACTCATTTACAACCAAAATGCCATCCATGATCTCTCTGCCAGCAATGAACCCAGTTTGTTCATAACCAACCAAGTCCCCAACAACTAATTTCAGCCTCGGAGGTAAAAGCTTGGTTATAATTTTATAGATTCCTCCCATAAGACTTATAGGTCTAAAATCTCCAAAATCGAATGGAAATTCACATTTGAGGATTAATGTCATGAAAGAAGAATTCAACCATTTCCCCAGATAAATGGAAATGAGTGAATAGAATTTCATCATATCAGTTTTAGGAATTGGCCAACACACTTGAATTTTTTTAGAGCGTACCCATCTAAAACTGGAGCTTTATCACCAACACAGGCTATTAAAGTCTTTAATACCTCCTCTTCTGAGAAAGGTCTTTCTAGCCATGTGGATTGAGTCTCTGATAAGGTTTTGAACTACAAGTTATCCAAATTGATTGTGATTAAAGTTGTTTAAGTGAATCTAGAACTGAAATATTGAGAAGTTGTTGCCTTAATAAGATCTGGATCTTGTAGTAATTCTTCATTCACCATTATTCGAGTTATTTTTTCCTTGATTCTTTGAAATTAGCCACCCTCTAGAAATATTTTGAACCTTTATCATTTTCCAGGAACCACCTCTTTCTAGTCTTTGCTCTACAATTTCATACATTTTGTTAAGTTAGTAATCTAATCACGATCGCTGACTCAAATCACATTTTTACCCAATTCCAATCCTACGTTCCAAACAATCATTGTTTCTTTTTGTTGTTGATGATGGAGTACGAGCTATTCAGTGAGAACACCTGTTAAAATATAAAGTTATGATCTGATCTTTAATTATCATCGTGAACGTTTAGGTGAATCGGTCTTCTGATGAATCTTGTTAATTGCCGGAAAGCACTCCTTTTTTTTGGAAATGTCGGAAACTCACTCTTAAATCCTAATATCTCACTGTTTATAATGATTAAATTTCTATAAGAAATAGCCACAAAATAGTCCATATGACAACAAATGCTTACAATAAAATTTAAATTTAACGTACAGTGTGGTTCAATGAAAATTAAGCGTTAAATAAAGAAAACAGGTATCAATAAAAAGGTTAAACACATTTAATCGTTATTATGTTTACATGAAAAGTAGGTCGAAAGTTGATGTAATGACAACTCATTTTGTCGATGGCAAATTCATTATCTACTGGTACAATTTGGATCTGGTCATATAAATTAGCAAGTACAAATAGAGTTCAACTAAAATCAAGAAACATACAAAAAGATCAAAACGTTTTGCTCAATCAACCAAATCTTCTGACATTGCCAATCTTAACAAAACCAAGTAATAGTGTTTCATTTCCCTGCAACCTCTAATTGTGGATCAAAACAGTTTTGAAACTTTAAATTCACAATCCGTGAGCATGAGAGGAACAACATAACACCATCGAGTCAGTAAATATCAGGTAGCTAAGAAAATAATAAGGGTTAAATATTGAAACTTACTCTTAAGTATTGGTCACGAACACTACAATATCCACGTTTTCAAAATGAACACTACACTACCCTTAAGAATTGGTCACGCGATTTTCTTAGTAAAAATGGACGGAATTTTCCATTATGTTAGTCATATGACCTCAAGTGTCATATAATGGTTGGTGAAATGACGTTTCCCCTTAATTATATGACATCTACACATTTTATAAGGAACATTACTATTGTACCCTCGTTATCGTTCCTTATAAAATGTATAGAGGTCAAATACTTAAGGGCAAAAACGTCATTTTACCATCCATTATACGACACTTGAGATCATATGACTAACAAAATGGAAAATTCTGTCCGTTATTACTAACAAAATCGTGTGACCAATACTTAAGGGTAGTGTAGTGTTCATTTTGAAAACGTGGGTAGTATAGTGTTCATGACTAATACTTAAGAGTAAGTTTTGATATTTAACCCAAATAATAATCATCTCCCAATTCACTTTTAAGTTAACCATTTTCCCATAGTAGTTGTCACATGCATTATTCAATAAAAAAACACACGGTCATCCCATGTATGATAGATCCAAGATCATGCAATTAAAACCCTAGGCGATGTGAGAAAAAAATTACCGACACCATACTTGCGAATCCTTGTCACCAAAATCACCGATCACTAAAACTTCGTGTATTTGTTCGGTCTCCGAATCTTTGTCTACTGGCGAGGAAAAAAGAAAAACATATAGCTTCCTAAAAAAAACATAAAGCTTGTAAATGAAGTCCATGAACTATACAATCTTTGTGGATTTACAATTCTCTGGAATTGAGCCTAAGAAGGAGAACATGAGGCTACAACAGGTTTTTAATTGATTGTGCTAGGAGTTGTGGCTGAGAATTAGATGAGAATGGACAGGAATTGAGAAGGAAAAGTAGGTTTAGGTAGAGTAAGGAGACGAAAAGACGAATATGGCCTTTAATAATGTGAAAAGTACGAAAATAAAAAACAAAATTACAAATCATACCATAGTTATTACATTTAATCTCGTCCATCCAAACGCTCTCATCCAATGACTAGAAATGGTCCTTAGTTTGTATTAAAACATGACTTTTAGTGAATAGTAATCTTGTATATATTATTCTTATCACCAGGTTTTCCCATCCTTCGTCGACCCAGAGCAAGGTCATAGGTCATAGCATCCTTAAACCGCAGGCGAACCGAAAATCGACGGAAACCCACCCGATCACCAGGCTTCCCCATCCTTCGCCGACCCAGAGCAAGGTCATAGGTCATAGCATCCTTAAACCGCGGGCAAACCGGAAATAGACGGAAAACCACCCGATCACCAGGCTTCCCCATCCTTCGCCGACCCAGAGCAAAGTCATAGCATCCTTGAACCGCGGCCTCAGATTGCAAGAGAGACCACCAGTACCGGGCATAGGCTCCCCCGGGCGCCCCCACACAAAACCACAGCGTGGTGGTAAGGTTGCCCTACCCAACCGCTCCCGAAGGGATACCGCCTCCAGAGCCGAGCAGCGACGGCGCGACCCCCATGGAGAGGGCGGCGAGGGTGGAAAGGACGGATGGAAGCGATGTACTGGCGATAGAGATGATGATGGGAAGGACGAAGAGAAGGTGTCCGATGAAATCACTATCACGCTCGGGGGAGAGGCAGACGAACCCGTCGCCGACACAGTCTCTAGAGAGCTCGGCACGGGGGCAGGAGAGGATGGGTATTGGCGAGAGGCCTCCGACAAGGAGACAAGGAGGACCATGCCACCGACACAATCTCCGTGGAGCTATGCATGGCGGACGCGACGGGAATAGGAGCTAGCTCCATGGACTAGGGTTAGGGTTAGGGCTCGACAGACGCGAGGAGGGGAGGTCTTGACAGAAGCGAGGAGAGTTTTTTTGGGAAAATTGATTAACATAAGAATAATATATATATATAAGATTACTATTCACTAAAAGTTATGGGTATCCTCTTTAGTTTCCACTAAGGCATATCAGCAACACGTCTCCGATGTGCCAGTAGTTACATGGTTTCTCTGTTTACCCAGTTGGGGTTTAAGCATGTATATACTCTTTTAATGGAATGAAATATCAGTTTACTCAAATATATATATATATATATATATATATATATATATATATATATATATATATATATATATATAAAAGTAATCAATAAAAAATAACAAGACTTAGATGAGTTTGTAGTTTATATCAAGACAATGGACCTAAGATCCCAGGAGGATCACTAGAGGGCTGCCAACAAGTTCAGTTATCCTCAGGAAACCTCTTTGGGAGGTTTTTCTATCATAAATAATTATATTCGGGATCTTATCGTATGTGCTGGAGACTTTAATGCTATCTGTCATCATCTGGAGAAATCAGGGTTCTCTTTCAATGCGGCAAGCTCTTCAGACTTTAACTCATTCATATCTGAAGCTGGTTTCCTGAATTAACCTTTCTCTAGAGGAAAGTTCACTTGGTTTGGCCATGGATCAACAACCTTCAGAATAGACAGGTTCTTACTTGGGCCTCAAGTTATCTCCTTAATTCCTAATATTTCTCAGTTGTGTCTTCCCAGATCAATATCAGATCACAGGCCCATCCTACTCTCTTCCTTAGCAATTGATTGGGGACCTAGGCCCTTCAAATTTGTTAATGCTTGGATGAAGCATCCTTCCTTCTTCAGAGATGTCAAGGAGTTTTGGGATTCTCTCATTGTCCATGGCCTACCTCATTACACTCTCTGGTTTAAGTTCAGGAAGCTCAAGGGTTTCCTCAGAGATTGGAATATTAATGTGCTTTGTATTTTGGAGAAAGATATAACTAGTATCAGAAGGTGGAAGCCTCTTGTTTGGTTAGGGATGATGTGTCCAATAGATCTTTTCTCAGTATTCACTAAATTTCAATATTTCTCCTTTGAGAATTGGTTGAGGTGCCCCCCCCCCCCCCCCCCCCCCAAAAAAAACAAAATTTGTTGTAGAATTGGTTGAGGTCGCTCAATTGGTTTGCTAGTATCTGCAACTAGAGTCTGTCATGATTTCATTTGGTGTTTCAATCGTTTCATAATGATTGGGAGTTTTTTGTCTCTGATCTCTTTGCTTAGGGTTTTTTGCTAGTGGCATCTACGACTGATTTTCAGAGGGCCTTATGTGTTTTTGCATGGGAACTAATTGTTTTCTTTTTCATTCTGAGTCTTGGTAGTGTTATCCTGCAATTTATAAGGATGGTCTTTGGTGTTTTTCTCGTTGTTATGGGATGCAAGACATCGTCTCAGTTCATAAGGTTTTCTACTCAGTTACTTGGGGTGCAAGTTTTTCCTGGCTGGTTTCAGAGGCTTCATGTTTCCTTGTTTTTCCTTGGGGACTCTGGGTTTTGGGTGGGTTTGGGGTCAGTGGTGAGGATTGGACGGTCTGATCTGGATCTCTTTTCTTCATCTTTCAGCTATGTGTGTGGGCAGTTTATTTCAGAATTTTTTTTGGCTTAAATATTTCTAAGTGTGGTAGGACATCTTTTAGGTTTGAGTTGGCAGTCTTGGTTGGTTGAACAGTGTTGCTTTTGTTTCTTGGTTCACTATTTATGCGGCGATTTGTATTTGGGTTCTACTGCAGGTGGGAGTTGGGTTTCTGAAGTGATTTTGCAACCTATTCGCAGTTTGTTAGTCTTAGGTGTCAAGTGCCTTGGATGGACCTTCCTTTGGTTGCTTGAGTTTCAAGTAACTTTTTCTGAGGTCTTTTTCTTTTGTGCCGATCTTTTTGAAGTGTTCGGGTACTAATTTTTTTCTTGGGTGATCAATATGTTAGCTGGATTTGGTAATCTTGTGTGGAATACTTTGGGTTGCTTGGGTCTCAAGTATCACTTGAATTGTTCTTTTGAGAGATATTTTCTTTTTACCTCTTTTTTACTTCAAAGAATTGGTTTCTTATTGAATAAAATTTGATGATCTAAAAAAACAAGAAATTTAATCAATTTTTAGGGTATTGTGCAAAATTCAATCACGTATACCAAATCGGGAGATAGGACAATCAAATTAAGGCTGGCGTGAAGGACTACATAAGGATAAGTAAGACCATTCATTTTCTTGAAAACACTAGTAGAGGCTTGTCAAGAATCAACCTGCATGAGTGTACATGTACTAGCACGAGTTTGACGCTTTGGAGGCCTCCTACGGTGGGGACACCACAGGGCCTTCGACCCCGGTAACTTCAGCTTCCGAAGTGACTTCGATCGATCGGAACCTTTGGCGAGTAAGGTTTAAAGGTCAAAACAAGCGAAGGTGAGGAGGAAAGAGAAGGTTAAGGCCTCAGCGCCTTCCAAGAACCATACGTTCGGGATTTAAGGAGAATTGAAAATTCAAGCGTAGTAGGCTAAATTAATGACCCAAGCCCATGAACGTCAGGCCCGGAAAATAAAAGTGATAGAGAACATAATCCAAAAATAGATTAAGATGTACGTCGTCAAATAAACTATTATAGGTCTTGAAGAGCGTAAAACCCATGAAATGCTTATACGAGCCCTAGCCAGAAGATTAAGTCAATATTTTTTCATCTAATTCAGCTTATTTTCAGTTTATGTACTTTTATGTTTTTTTTTCATTATATGTATTTTTATGTTTATTTAATTTTTTTTGTCGTTTTCATGTCTTAACTTCATTTTGGTTTTTCATGGTAGTAAAATCTAGTTTTTAGAACTAGTACATCTGTATTTCATCATCTGTAGGCTGCGTCCTACTTTCATTTGTGATACCGCACAAAGATGAAGGTTGCGACCTTCTAGGGGGTGGGGTTTTCATTCATTCCCTTATGGTTTCATTGTATGGTGTTCTTTTTGTGCCTTGATCTGTAGTGAAAGATCGGCCTTCTACTCCTCTATTCCCTCGTTGGAGGTTCTAATGTACGTTAGTCTTGCTGATAAAAAAAACTTCATTTTGGTTTCGAAACTAGTTTTCCCACAATTACATCACATCTTAGGAATAACCCCCAGTAAGGGATATTTACTATTATAGAGCAGGGGTAATAGCTTTGTATTTTGTAGAAAAGAAAATTTAAAATTGAGAAATCGTTGGAGTTGTTACCACTGTAAATGCTCTGAGTACACTCAAATCATTTGTTTTAATGAGTTTTGGCAACTTCTATAGGATAATATTGGGTGGACGCAAGGGATCTCGATATTGGTGGCGGTACTAGCCGTGGCAATAGCGTTGTTCCTCGCCGGAAGTGAGCGATACCGTATAAGGAGTCCAACTGGAAGCCCAATCACTTCAATGGTGCAAGTATTTGTTGCTGCCGCAAAGAAGTGGCACGTAGATGAGACAAGAGACGGGTACTCCATATGCCCTGAAGACGAGAGGCTTGATGATGGTGAAGTTAGAGAAATAGCTCGTACAAATCAACTCAGGTATGTCCATGTTTATTTTACATGTATTAACTGATAAATACTCCGCCATTGTGATTTCTGATAGAAGATAGAGTAAACAAAAAAACGTATTTGAATACTCGATGCTCTGTTTCGGGGTTTAGCTTCATTATTTAAAGCAAATGAAATAACAATAGTGAGAAGATCTTGCCTACAAATCAGGCAAGATCAATCTGTTACAGCAAAACTAAATGGACTTATTCAACAACAGAAAGATAAAAGGAAAGCTGAGATTATTTTTCTAACATTCACCCCCTTAATCGAAGCTTTACTTGATTTCTTCAACTCTTATGTTGCTTCTCATTTCCAGAAATTTTGCCTTGCTGAGTGACTTAGTTAAGATATCAGCCTTCTGTTCATCAGTGCACACATGACATACTTCAACATCATTTCGTTCCACACATTCCCTGATAAAATGATACCTCGTATCTATGTGTTTGCTCCTGTTATGGTAGACCGGGTTCTTGCTGAGAAGTATTGCTGACTGATTGTCTATCATAAGCTTCCATTTCCTTTTCTCAACTCCAAGCATGTCAGACATTAAGTTATTCAACCAGATACCTTGACTGGCTGCAGTAGCTGCTGCAATATACTCTGCTTCACATGAGGAGAGTGCCACAATTTTTTGTTTTTGAGAAAGCCACGTTATCAAACTCGTGCCAATGTAGAACATGACACCAGTTGTGCTTTTCCTGTCATCCGAGTCTCCTGCCAAGTCACTATCGCTATATCCTGTCAGGGCAGCAAATTCCATCTGTGAATTATAAACAAATTCATACCTCATGGCTCCTTTTATATATATCGCAAAATGTGTTTCACATCAGCTAGGTGTTCTGCCTCAGGAGACTCCATGAACCGGCTCACCATTCCAACCGAGTAAGCTATGTCAGGTCTCGTGTTTACCAAATATCTGAGTCCTCCTATAATGCTGCGATAATTTGTTGCGTCTACTGCATTTCCACTCATCCTTTTAATCAATTTCAGCTTGGCCTCCATAAGTGATTGGCATGGGTTACAATTCTCCAATCCTGTAACTTTCAGTAACCTTGCTGCATAGCTTTTTTGACATAGGGTAATTTCATTGTTGCTTTGTGATACTTCTATCCCAAGATAATAAGTTAACAACCCCAAATCACTCATATCAAATACTTTTTTCATTTGATCTTTGAATTATGAGATATCACTTACTTGAGCTCCGGTAATAAGAAGGTCGGCCACATATACACCAACAATCAGAATTGAATCTCCCTTCTTCTTTGTATACACTGTATGCTCGTATGAATTTTTTCTGAAACCCGACTTCACCAAGCTCTCGTCAAGCTTCATGTTCCAAGCACGTGGAACTTGCCTCAGGCCGTAGAGGGCTTTTCTTAGCTTCAGCACAACAGGATTAGATTGATCAACAAAGCCAAAGGGTTGAGAGACAAATACCTCTTCAACCAATTCACCATTCAGGAACGCAGACTTCACATCCATATGGTGAATCTGCCATTTTTTGTGAGCTGCAAGGGCTATGATTAATCTCACGGTTTCAAGCCGAGCTACCGATGCGAATGCTTCCTCAAAGTCAATTCCTTCCTTCTGCACATAACCTTTGGCTACTAATTGAACTTTATACTTTACCACTCTTCCATCATCATCCTTTTTTGCTTTAAACACTCATTTGAAGCCTATTTCTTTTTGTCCTTTGGGTAGTTGTGTTAGTACCCAGGTGTTGTTATTTTGGATTGACTGCAGCTCCTCTTCCATGACCCTCTTCCAATTCTGGTCTCTTAATGCTTCAGCTGAGTTTCTTGGTTCTTCGGATGTGAGAAAGCAATGCTCATTGAGTTCTACCACCGGTGCTTCCTCATAAATATCCACCAAGCTTTGGAACAGTTGTGGTCCTTCGCTTGGTGGACTCGGTTCTTCAGTTTGGGGCGTATGCATTTCCAAAGGCTCAGGAGCTTCAAGTTCAATCTCATTTTCGCCTCTCCATTCCACTTCGAAAACATTCTGGGCACTTGTTCCTTCTGAGCTATCCGAATCCCAATCCCATCTCCTGTTTTCTTCAAACAAAGTGTCTCTGCTGATGATGAGTTTCTTTGTTTCAGGATCAAAGAACCTATACGCCTTTGACCCTGCCTCATAACCAATAAACACAACCATTTTACTTCTATCATCAAGTTTTCTGAGGGGAATGGTTACCTTGATGTGTGCAACACTCCCAAAAATACGCAGGTGGTGCATTGCTGGTTTTCTTCCCTTTCACGCTTCAAAAGGAGTCATGGTTTTTAGACTCTTGGTTGAGGCTCGATTCAGCAGGTACACGACAGTCATGACAGCCTCCCCCCAAAAAATCCCAGTTACACTTTTGCTCTTCAATAGGCTTCGTGTTGTTCCGACTATTGTTTGATTGCGTCTTTCTACAACTCCGTTCTGTTGAGGTGAACGTGGAGCTGTAAAATAATGCTTGATGCATTGCCTACTACAACAGCTTTCAAAATTCCCGGATTTAAATTCACCTCCCCTGTCATTCCTTATTAATTTCAGCTTCTCATTGACTTCTACTTCAGCTTGATGCATGATTTTCTCAAAATAATCCAGTGTCATGTCTTTGCTTTTCAACAAAGCAATCCACATATAACGTGAGTAGTCGTCAACAATAAATAAGAAGTATCTGTTACCTGAGGGTGTCTCTAGAGTGATCGGTCCGCACAGATCAGTGTGCACAAGCTCAAGTTTTTGTGATGCTCTAAAACTTGTCTTTTGGGGAAATGGCAATCGCTTTTGTTTCCCGATAAAACACCCATCACAAAGCTGCTCCGGATGAACAATCTTAGGAAGGCCCTCCACCATACCATCTCGTCGCATCTTCTGCATAGCCTGAAAACTGATATGGCCACAACGTGCATGCCAAAGCCAGTGATCAACTTCAACTTTGGACAATAGGCATACTGGAGTCGTGCACCTTAGATGGAGTGCATACAAGCGATTTCTGGCTCTTTGTACTCTGAACATTAGCTTCTTTTGCGCATCAAAAATGCTCAAAACACCATTTTCAAGCTCTGTTCTACAACCTGATTCATCGAGTTGAACCAAATTAATAATGTTACTCTTTAGTTTAGGAATTAGATACACACCTGACAAAGCCCTGTGTTCATCGTTCTTCCCTTGGAATAAAATTGAGCCTCGTCCCTTGACTTCTACCACAGATCTGTCCCCAAATTTCACGGCTCCCTGTACCTTGGTGTCCAAGAAAGAGAACGCCTCTTCTCTTCCCATCATATGGTTGCTGGCGCCGGTGTCAAGATACCAGGTATCTTTATCTTGATTATACGCCTTCCACAGTAATGGATTCACTTTGTCCTCATTCAGCAGAACAAAATCTGTTTCAACATTCTCAACTTTGTCCATAAACAATGCAGGTTCATCGTCAACTTCCTCAACTAAGTTGGCCTCTTCCTTTCTCTCTTTCCTGCATTCACTTGCAAAGTGCCTATATTCATTACAATTATATCATCTTACCATGCTTTTTTCACCCTTCCTTTGAGGTTTTTGGTACGAAGCACGCCATGCCTGGCCTCGTCCTCGTCCGCTCTATGGGCTGGCAAACCTCTTGCATGGACTTCCCATTCTGCTATTTGAACCCTCGCTGGTTCTAGCTTTTCTAGCCTCCCACTGGGCTTCTGTGAGCAAAACTTGCTCATTCCCCTGTTCTTGTCTTCTCCCTTTAAGGGTGTACTCATATGCTTTGAGTCGCCCCACAGCCTCTGTTACCGTCATGTCCTCCACATCATCCATTTGAGAAATTGACCCAATTATAGGTAGGAATTTTTCTGGTACGCATCTAAAAAGTTTCTCCACAGTCTGAGACTCATCCATTTTGCAACCATGACCACGAATTTCGTTAACAATACTATTCAATCTGCAATGAAAGCCACATACAGTTTCATTCTCCTCCAAGGACAGATTTTCAAGGTCTCGTTTCAGGCTGAGAATATTTGCTTTCTTCACCCAGTTTTCTCCTACGTACAGTTTTTCCAGAGCATCCCAGGCTTCTCTTGCGGTCTTAGCGTGCGATATGGACATCAGGGTCACTTCTGGTACTGATTGAGTGATAATTGCCAGGGCACCCTGATCCTTTTTTTCACTGGCATTCTCGTCCCCTTCAATCGCACCCCATACGCTCACAGCCTTCATCATGGTTGTTATCTTGTATACCCAAATTCCATAGTTTGTATCAGTGAGCATTGGGTATGAAGTGACAGGCCTCCTCCACTCTTCAACTGCTTTGGAGTTCCTGTACTGGTTGAACCTTTCCTTGGTGATGCGTCAGCCATGGCTCTAATACCACGTGTGATTTCTGATAGAAGATTGAGTAAAGAAAAAAATGTATTTGAATACTCGATGCTATGTTTCGGGGTTTAGCTTCATTATTTAAAGCAAAGGAAATAACAAGAGTGACAAGATCTTGGCTACAAATCAGGCAAGATCAATTTGTTACAACAAAACTAAAGGGACTTATTCAACAACAGAAAGATAAAAGGAAAGATGAGATTATTTTTCTAACAACCATTTCACACGATTCAACACGATCAACCCCAAACAAACACGGATACTCTCGAGAACAGCAAATTAGTTCCTTTTGGTCGGAATCTTGGAACCTTTTTTTTTCTCTCTCGAAATTGAGACCTAGGCATAGCCGTTTCTGCGAATTTATGGAGCTACCTCCCTCTGTTCCTATCGTTTCCTCGCCAACTGTCATGCCAACATCTGTCATGGAGGCTGTTGCACCCGTGGCCCGTGTCATCCCCGCCGCTTCCATCTTGGTGTTGTCAAATCCCTCGTAGACCGTGCTCGGTGCTGGGGATAAGATCTGCCGAAGGAGACGATCAGAACCAATTGATTCGGTTTCTTCCTCCTTTCTTCTCTCGTCCCCCGCCGCACCGGTGCTTCCACTCCAAAGTTTGAGTTAGTGACATTCTCTATGGGGTAACCTCTCCGTCGGTTAGGGTGAAACCGAAACGAGGACGACCGAAGAGGACTTCTGTTGTTGCTTCATCCCCAGGCAACCCGCGGCTGCCTTCCCCTACGTCGCCTCCACCGAACCATAGTCCACTGGCCCCCACCCGAGTCATGACCTTGCTCTGGCTTTTGTTATTGTTATCGGCGCGACTCCTAGGGCTGCGACTCTCGATCCCCAACACGCCCTCTTTGCTGCTATTACCCCATAGGCTCCGTCGTTTTAGCGAGACCCGACCAAAGGCTAGGCGCCTAAGGAGGACCTTCCTAGGACGCCGGTGGTGGCCCTGGGGTTAGGCCGGTGCCTTCCCAATCAGGGGAGGTCCCACTCATTCTTTCAGGCTTCACAACCCCGGTGGGGATGACCCACGATCGTTCGCGGCACCTGGACATGGACAAGATCTCTTTGTCCCCGACTTCCCAGGCTACGGACCTTCAAGCCCCTGGCAGGGTTTCAGGATGGTCTATCGTGTTGTTCGATTAAAGATGAAGATGAGGTCGAGGTCATTGTTCCATTCTCTCCAGCTGTCTCGACAACCATTGCTCGTCAGCAATGGGGTATGGTGGGGAAGTTGTGGTCACAAAAGGCTCCCCGAAAGGAGACCCTCCTACGTATCATCACTACCGTGTGGGGGAATGCTGCCGAGGGCCTTGTTGTCAAGGACCTAGGGTCGGGCCTCTTTGGATTTTATTTTCGATCCTCTGAAGCTCGGGCATGGGTCAGGTGAAATAAGACTTGGTGCTTTGATGAGCGTGCTCTGCTGCTTAGGGATTTGTACCCCTATGCTCGGCAGTTGCCTGTTCTGGATCATGTGCAATTGTAGGCACATGCGCGAGGTCTACCTCCTTTGGTTCGGACGAAAGAGACGGGGACATCCATAGGGGAGGCGTTGGGGATGTGTGTGGATGTCTCGAGTTACTAGTAGGGAATGTGTCAGGGCTCGGTTTTGGAACTTTCTTGAAAGGCCCCTCCAACGGGGCCTAGTCCTTCGGTTTAAGGAATTCGCAGAGCCAGTCAAGATCAAGCTGACCTATTCCAAGCTCCCGAGCTTCTACTACAATTTTGGAAGGCTTGGGCATGTTCTAAAGGACTGCACATGGGCGGTCAGAGGCACTCCTGTTGGGTCTCGAGGTAGGGTTGTAGATGAACCAACTCGCAACGGAAAATCAATGAAAACCAAGAGACGATTAAAACCATGAAACAAATAACAAAGAATGGATTCACAAGAGAAAAATTCAGCACTATTTGTTACCAAAACAAGAACATCGGGTAACGAATGATTGGCTTGAGTCTCCAAGATGCATACGTATCCACATGGGAATCAAAGCCACATAGTTCTTCTCTTTGAGGACTCAAGAACACAAAAATGGAGGTGAGAGCTTGCCTTGGCTGAAATTGCAAGGGAGAAGAGGGAGAAGTTGTGTTTCCTACTCTTGTCTTGTGTTTGTTATGTTGATAAAAGATGACTTAAACATAACAAACCCCATCAACCTGTCAAACTAAAAGCATGGGACAAGTATGGTGCTAAGTAAGGCTAGACAAGATGGGGTTAGGTGGTGAATCACCAACACCTTAATCCTTGTCTTGCTTACTTAATACTAATTAATCAAGACTTGATTAATTAGTTCCATGGGCCTTGGTTGCATGGGCCTCTCATGATCCTCTTGGAACATGGCTCGTGGCCATTCCCAACGAGGTCCCGTGATGCGCTCATCGCCTCCAAGCCTTCCATACCGGAAATGTCCAACATTATCCGATGTGATCAATCCCAAGACTCCAAGCCTTGTCTCGATTCGTAATGTCCTATTCACTTATGGGCACATAACCCAAAACCCAGTTTTGGTCATGTCCCGAGACAACTGCCTTTTGGCCATTCTTCATAAATGTGTTAATGAGTTTCATCCTACGGTATGACCCTTAGGTTTATGCATGTCAATAGATCAACGTAAAATCCCATTTTACTTGATCCTATATAAGTGGAAACTAACAAGACTTTAGTATTGCCTGACACTGCATAATGAATCGACCCTGTCGGATCTAACCTTTCTGTCGTCCATGTTACTATCCTTTTATCTCCGATATCCTGATTGAGATAAGGCATAGAGCCATTAATTTTTATTATTCTCAATCACTATTCCTTGATATGTGAGATGACTGAATATATGATACCCAGTATCATGTGCATGGCCATGCTATTCTTTCAGTCACTATCGATCAAGCGGCCGAGAACCGATATCTTTCACATACCGTAGTATGAGGGATAAATCCCTTAGCTGTCTTTCGTGTCACTCATGTAGTCCATCCTCAAGCCAATCATGTCCGTTATGGAAGCCTTGTAACGGACAACGTTAGGCTCAGGTCAAACTCAGTTGTAAACTGCATAGTGATCACAAAGATTCCTTGGTCTAAGGATACATGACAAGCTACGACATTGAATATGTTCATGACTTGATCTATGGCACATATTCATGTCGGGTCGTCCAATATCATGTCCCACGTGATATCTATGATCAGACTCCGGAATCTCATTCTAATGACTAACAGAACGTAAGTCATAAAGAGACATCTTTCATACTAGTCGCTTCAAGTGAAGCTTTGTTGACTAGGGACCCATCGAGTGTGATCTATCTCGATCTATGGTTCTATTCGCATTGTGGGCATAGATCAGAGCACATATCGATATATTACTCCAACACATAAGTAATATAAACCCTTTTTAATTTTATTTCTAACGATGGTATATTTATTTGGACATTTAGGATTGAACTACGGGCACTAAGACTAACAACTCCAAGGTATGACTCCTCTTTGTTGGAATATCAGAGAGATAACCAGGTAAAGTCATACGCGGCAAATTGGAGAGAGGCTCCTCACAAACCCGTTTCCTCTGGAACTTTACCTAAGGGCGCATTATCTCTAGATAGGGGCCCCTGGGTTTCCACGGGCACTATACCTAACGGTACCGTGGCTCGGGGGCCCGGTCAGCTCTCTACTGATCTGGTTGTTGAAGTTCCAGTGCCCATTTCTAGTGGGTATGGAGATGGTGGGAGCGATGTGACTAGAGCGTTTAAGAGGTCGGCAGCAGGCGCGCCTCGGGAGGATCATAAAATGGCTGGGAAACAGCCTCGCCAGGAGGAATAATAGATCGGTCGAAGATTAGGAACTGGACTGGGAGGGGTCCCAAGACGATGCTTTTCCTCCCACCACTAATGTTGAGGTCCTTGTCTTTCGCAGTAGGACTTTCGGTACCCTCTTCTCATCCCCCGTATTCTATCATTGCCCAAGAGGCGTCACAATATTATCTATGACGATTCTAGTATTACAAGGATCAGTGAACCATTGTTCTTTATTCTGTCCTTTTCGTGGTCGGAGAGCCTGTTCTTTGATGCACAACATAGTGGTTGATTTAAATTAATAAAAGTTGCACATTTCGCTAAAAAAAACCCCAAAACAAACACTGAACTTCTTTTTTTTAAGTCTCAAGTTTTAGAACAAATCCCGCACACATTTTGATGCACTACATCATTCATTGGATTTCATCAAATTTTAATGCATTAAAAGGTTAGTGTCACATCATTGTGCAACAAAGTGTTATCCTTAATCTCAAAATAGGACATAGACAGTCTACACGAGAACATACTAATAACATTAACTATAAAGTTTAGCCAAAGTTGAAGTTGGAAAGAACACGACCAACTACAATTTAGCCAAAAAACATGGAAAAAAAGTAGGGAAAAAAATAGGCCTACACGCCTAAACAAAAGTAAACCAAATGCTCCCGCAACTCGACGACGGAAACTAACACCAAACCAAGAGAGAAACCAACATATAAAAACAAGAACCATCCACACTCGGCAGGATTTTACCCCAACAGCATTCCCCAACCAAAGTAACGTAGAAGCAATCTGGAGTAGAGTTATGCAGTTCAACATCTAACATATTGAGTTCCTTTCTGAACTGATCAGCGGTAATCTTGGATTTAAATCCCATTTTACTACAATAAGCCCAAGCCTTGGTAGCTACCCGCTGTTTACTCAGATCCCTAATAGTCACGGGCCCATAAGCATCATCCGTCAGCGTCTGATCTGATAAAGAGCCCGAGTTACCGTAGAGTTCCTTACCCTTAAGCGCGCGCTTATTCTTGCGGAAAAGGAAATTGCTCAATACCGTCCTTTTTGATTCGTAGGTTATTGATGGAGATTTATTGTCTTGTACATCCATATCTATATGTGCCTGCACCGAACCCATCTCTACTCTCCCATTAAACGAGTGAAGAGGTGTCACAATACCAGCGTGAGTCAAACTTATCTTTGCTCCACTAATTGGACTAGAAGAGAAAGGTTCAGCCCCCTTGAGAAAAGAGTCAGAATTCGGATCAGAATGGATGTCCTTATCAGACACGTCACAACCTGCTTTTTCTGTCCCAATCCCACTTGACTCACCACCCTTGCCCAACTTTGACCAGCCTTCAACATAAAAGCCTGACACATACGCAGCATCGACAATACATGGCAGTACCGTGAAAGTCTCACCACCCAACTCCACTTCCATAGTCTGCATTTGTACACAATGCTCCATGTGAATCAAAACCAGGGACTCATGAAAACACCTTTCGTGTAACAAGTATGGGTGAACCATGACAATCATAACCAAGCTACCAACCAAGATCTCTAAATTTGCACGACTCCGCCCATAGAAAGGGACCCAAGCAAACTTGACCCAATTAAACACACCTCCCTTCTGGTGAAAAGCCTCCTTATCAAGTCCCGTGAAGATCCGTTGCGAGAGCCAAGCCCATTTTGTACGAATCATTCGCTCCCAACCGGTTTGTCCAAACAGAGAACCAAGACTACTATGCTACCAAAATCTGAAATGTGCAAGTGTGTTTCTCCCTGTCGAACAAATCCTGCCTACAAGTTAGCTAGAGAAACGTTCTCTTGAAGCATCCCCAACCAGCCCTTATCGACCTCCGATGCCCGAGCATCGTCCACCTACAAAACTAGAAAGTTCCTTCCTACTATACCCCAAGCACGCTCCTACTTCTTCTTGTTAATTTGTTCCCGTAAGTCCACAGCCGACCTTTGTTCCCATGCTTATGCGAAAAATAGCTTGTGTGGTCCTACGATAGAGCCATTGATTTTCCTCACCATCTGATCAAGATTAGACCGAACCTAAAAGGAGACAAATCCGAAGAACTTACCTCTCCTATTTAGGTTTACCGGAATATGAACGTGGGTAACCTCAGCCACCATGCTACAGATCATCTTCAAACTGTCAGATGTCGTCCCCTATGTGGGATTGTGGACAAATACCTTTCGATCAGACAGGGTTCCCGAAGCCGCAACTCTTCCTTTACGATGGACACCACCATAACTGATTTAGTCTCCTTTCGGTTTCCACAACTCGAACCTTCCTCGGCCATGTCGACATCCATCGTCACGATCTTCCATGCCGCCACAACCTGATTCGTAGACAACACAGTCGACCGGACCATCTTCACTCTTTGGACGTATCGAAGGCTTCCCATCACCCAAACTTGATTCGCCATCCATTTTGTGTAGTTGATTTCAACAACATTTTCACTTTGATAAGATGTATTAAAAGAGGATATGGTCGATCTCTACCTTGATTTATTCACTTTATATATTATCTTATTTCATACTCTTTTTTTCTCACATATCATTATTTTGAACCAATAATGGGCCATAAAAAAGTTCTCCAGCTGCAAAGAGAAAAGTCTTTAAAACCTATACGTCGTTGTCGTCGATGACGGCTCTCTCCCTCTTGCTCCTCTCTTTACCTTTCCTTCTTTCTTTCTCCTATAAAGTTGCCTCATTATGTCTCCTGATTAAGAATCGGCATAATCGAGTTTCGGTTGTGCATTTTTGGGTGAAGTTGTTTTATGGCGGATCTTTTGGGGGACATCAATGTTAGGGGTATTCTCAATGATAATCTATGTACACCAGATCAATTAATTTCGGCTAGAAGTATCGGTGATGCCAAAACATGCTCCGTCTTATTTACTACATCTAAAAAAACACATCTTTGGGATGGACACCTTAGATGATCTCGGCGAATCAAGATGACATACCGATAATACCAAAACGCCCTACCGCAAAAACTAAGGGGTTCAAAAGAATTGTCATCACAAGCCCGTAGTTTTTTGTATTCATTATTGTGTTTATTTGTTTTTTCTTCTTATCCACAATGAAAAGTAGAGTATTTTTATAGGTCCAAGAGCAATGGTACACCTACGAGTGTCCCGAACTATAATCCGAAACCTAGGGTCTAGGATCCTCAGAAAATTATTGTATGTTGGAGCAATTTCTTTTTATAAAAACATGTATGTCTCCCCGTTTCAAAAAAAAAACATTAACGGGTTAGGTGTCAGTCCAAGCAACACCAAATATGGAACCACCAATTTAGTTTGAATGAGTTAGGATTATTAGGTGTTCTAGGAAGTTTGGACCATATTAATCAGGAAAGTTAAGCTCTTATTCATCCTCATACTTGTCTTTTACCTCGGGCTCGTCGACTCATCCTTTCCGCCGACTGATTGGAGCTCATAACCATAGTAAGCCTCCAATATAAATCGCATGGGACTCAATCATGAAGAAATACTAGAAGGGAGACGACGTCATGCACGGAAAAAGAAGGCACGAGCTTCAACGACAAGCCTCCAATTGTAGGATGTGAGTTCCATTATTTTGGTCGTTGAGGCTCGGTGGTAGTGGTTTCTTCTCGTTGACCAGGCTTTGGCTGGTTGTGGCTACGGTGGAAGAAGTAGTCTCGTGGCTGGAAGGACAGTGGAGTTTGGAGCAGAGAGAATCGGTCGGATTCGTAGAGAGAAATGGGAGCAGAGCGGACATAATTTAGAGAGAAACAAGAAAGAGGGGAGAAGTGATGCTCGTTTCACATTTTGATCCCTAATAAGGGTTTCATGCCCGACTTAATCGATATATTTGGTCGGGCATGAAACATTAATAGTACGACGTCGTTTCAATTCCCACACTTAGAATTTTTTTTTTGATATAAGACTTTTCATCACCAAAAAATGAACATTCGTTCGGTAATGAATATTCATTCAATCGAAACCCAGAATTGAGCAAATGGTGTCCATAATTTACAAATTTATAGTCGTTAGATTTATATTTTTGTAAAACAATTATGTAACGTGTTTGATCACAAAAAATATTGATTTGCAAGAATAAAAAAAACAAAAACAAAAAAAACAAAGCGTTGCTCTCTGTCATATTCCATTACCGACTTATACGATTTGGAGACTGTATACTTGATAGACAAGATACGTCGAGTAACAATAAATTTAAGTATTTAGGTTCTACAATGCGTAAAGATGCATAATTGGATGGTAATATTAACTAGTGATATAAGTGGGTTGGTAGAAATAGAGAAACATACTTGAGCATGTACAATGCATAAGTCAAGTAGTTGGCTTATAGATTGACTCAACAGTTATACCAAGGTTTATAGTGCTCCAAATATGTTTGACTCAACAACTTGCCTCAAGTAACATTTATATTTTAAAAAAAAATTATTTTATACTTTTAATAAAGAGAAATATCAATTTTATTCGAACGAAAGACATTACATAGACAATAACGAGTTAAATTGAAACTAAATTTTTCGGACATAGAGACGTCACTTCGTTTGATCTTTGACGAGATCCCACTTATGGAATTTATTAAATGGAATATGATACGTCATGTGATACTCGGTAAAGGTTGTATCTAATATTTCTCGATCAGTTGTGTCGGGAAGACGTTATTGGACACAACATCAGTAGATATCGTCGAATTTTTCACCTTCTTCGTGCTCTTTCCCCAATGATCCTTAATATGGGCTCGGGATCGTGGGTTGATATTCGGATTGACGATTCTCATGTATAGTCGGTAAAGGTTAAGCCACTCTGGTCACCGACCTCTGCATACTCAAACCATGTCAGCGCAAGGAAAGTTTCTTCTTCTACCGATTAAGGTGTTGTTACACATCCCGAAGTTCCCATTTTACACTACAAGTAAAGGTGGAGAAGTGAAAGAAGAGAGTAAAAAAAAGATGTGAATGAAATGAAGAAGAATAGGTCTATTTGTAGGAGGAAGGAAGGAGGAAGAGAGTTGGGGTTACGTGGCAGCAACACATTGGTGTATCGCTATACGTTGACGTTGATGTGACAACGCGTTCTCACTACGCCGCCCACTGCTCAACAGCTTGACACAATAGGAGTAGACAAGTTGCAGTCACCTTCTCCACAACGTCAATATTTCTGTTGCGCTGGCTCTTTTTGTATGCATTGTACATGCTCTTAAGGATCTAAATGACACGGGTTTTCCTATAAAATAGTAACGATTTTTTTTGAAAGTATGCTATTATACAAATATTATTGGACGAGACAAAACATTAGATCCTGTTAAAAGGTTATATCGATAAAATGAAAAAGGCCGAATTCTTATGCTTGTGTCAAGTCACAAAAGTGGAAAATTCTGAAACGATGTCACTTAAACCAACATCGAGTACAATCATGTATAAAAACTTTTACTAACATGAACCCTTGTGTCAATTCAAAATGAGATTCACTAACACGAACAAATTAATAACAGGTTCTTGGACAAGGCAATGTTCATGGACAAGAAAGACGCGTCAAGCAAGACCAGAAACCCGTGGAGGCTGTGCTCACAGAAGCAGGTAGAGGAAGTGAAGCTGGTGGTGCGGCTCGTGCCCATATGGCTGAGCTGCATAATGTTCAACGTGGTGCAGGCCCAGCTCCACACCTACTTCACCAAGCAAGGCTCCACCATGGTCCGCAACATCGGCCCCCACTTCCAAATCCCCCCCGCCTCGCTCCAAGGCGTCGTGGGCCTCAACATCCTCGTCGTCGTTGCCGCCTACGACCGCATCTTCGTGCCGGTCGCGAGGTCCCTGACCGGCCACCCCGCCGGCATAACGATGCTGCAGAGGATCGGGTTGGGCCTCTTTTTGTCGGTACTCAACATGACGGTGTCCGCCGCGGTGGAGGCCAGGAGGGTGGGAGTTGCGGGGGAGTGGGGGCTCATAGACACGCCCGGGGCGACGGTTCCGATGAGCTTGTGGTGGTTGATGCCGCAGTACTCACTATGCGCGGTGTCGGACGTGTTCGTGGTGGTGGGGATGCAGGAGCTGTTCTACGACCAGGTCCCCGAGGCCATGAGGAGCTTCGGGGCGGCCGTGAATTTGAGCACGGTGGCGTTTGGGAACTTGTTGAGCAGTTTTATAATAAGTGGCGTGCAGGTGCTCAGTGGGGGTCGGTGGCTCGGGGACAACCTCAACCGGGCAAGGCTCGACGGCTTCTATCTGGTCTTGGCGGGCTTCAGTGTACTCAGTCTTTGTTTTTTTATGTGGGTCGCTAAAACCTTTGTCTACAAAAAGATAGAGGAGGAGGAGCAGAGTGTTTAATCAATCCTATGTTTATGTTTTACGTATTTGTATATGTGTATACTTTACGCTTGAGGCTTGTCAACTCACTCAACTCCTACTCTTCCTCTTATTTACGGTATATAATACGAATATGGTCGTATATGAACAAAAATATACTTTTTTTCATCGTCAACTAAGTACTTGGTCTGAATCAAGCGTCAAGACTTTCCAATCTTGACTTAACGATTACATGACCGAGCTCACCTAACTGAATTATGAAATAATCATAATTCATAATTGCCGCACCGGGTCATTGAATTGATGTTTCAAAATGATATTACAATTACAACCAAAATCATAGGTTTATGAATTATGAAAGTAATAAAATCTGATACTCTTAGCTGTGGGTCGGAACAATATAATCGAACATCTTTTTAGATTTATTATATATCAGAGAAAAAACATGCCATGTGATGATTGATGAGCTTTATTTCTTTTTGCCCTCGGTATCACATTCATTCGGAGGGAACATGCCATGCTTGTTGCTTCCTTTGCATTATTAACGTGAAATCAAGAAAAAACATCATCACGTTTTTTTTGGAATATTAGCCGACATTATGAAATGTGGATTGCTTTTTGAGCGGAAGTTTCAAATTTATACAATTTGTATCAGAATATGATGTACATCACGGAACATGTTTTCGGGCTATTAAGGTCAGACAAAAAGAGCAACGGGTCACTGAATCTTTTTTCCACTAGAACCGTCACATACGGTATTTGAAAGTCATATAGGCTAGGACATAATACGAAGAGGGGGAAGGGGGTAGCGAAAATCCAGGATCTCAACAGTGGTGATAGTGGGAGGCAAAGCATCTTCATGGGACCCCTCCCAAGGTCAGTCCCCGGTGCTCTGTCGGCTTTTCATTCCTCATGGCGGGGCTGCTTCCCTGCCCTTGCCTAAACGGGAGAACTCTTCCCAATCCAAGTGCCTTGATCGATCCCTCGACATTCCTCTCGGAGTTGCGAGGGCCGTCGAATTAGAATCATAGGCACGTCGGCTGGCGTTAGTCACAACCTTAGACCACGCAGCGGTAGGGAGAAGAGGCTCGCGGCGTGAAGAGGAGACAGCCCTAGGTCTCTCTCCACTAGTGAGAGGAGGAACCAGGGCCCAGTTCGGAGCAGAACATGGTGAAGGCACAAACCTAGAAAGCATGTCGCCCAGGAGAGGAAGAGCAAGAGCAAGGTCTTGGAAAATTTGGGGGGTCGGCGGCCTAGGGTTTTATGGGGAAAGGGCGTTGCTAGTGGAGGACACAACCAAGGGACGTCGCGTGGGTCGTCCTATCAGTGGAGGCCAAGGAGGTGGGGACAACGATGACTACTTCAGTGGCGGCTGCAAAGGTAGTGCCGGAGGAGAAGGAGACGCTGAAGGAATCCCGTTTTTGGAGGTTGCTTCGACGTCCTCCCGCGCCGGACCTTCAAAGGCGGATTCACAAGAGGAGACGACAGAGGCTTCGATGGAGAAGTCTGCCCTAGAGACATCATGACAGAACCGACAGGGAGAGCAACAACAACGTCAGCGAGATCGTCGACATCAAGGACAGGACTAGAAAGCATCATAGTCACAGGGTACGACGGCTAGGACTAGGGTTTGCTCTCAATTTGCGAGAGAGAAAAGTTTTCTAACCTATGAAATTGGATTTTATTATTAAAATTATTATTATTATTGTTATGTCATATCAATAAATTTTAATACAATTAAGGAATAATACATCAAGAAAAGTACTTACAATTATGTATTCAAATATATTATTAAAAAGATACAGATATACTTTTTGGGACACAGAATGATTAGATATTATAAATGCAGGATGCTGAATGATTGAAGATCCACTAATCACCACAAATAAAGTATTGAAAATGTAAACTTAACACTAATTAATCAAAAATATAACTAATTAATTCAAGGTACCGAACCGCTTTGTTGAGATGTTCAGAAGAGGGTGTTGTAGTAGCATCTATCAACACAGATACACCAAATCTGGACTGGAAGCTAGGGTAGAGCGGACCCGTTTCCAGAGAGGTACTGTGGCGGACTAGATACTCCCCTAGGATGCCAGCTTACATCGTCCTCCCTGGAATGATAAAAGTAAGGCTCTATAACGCGGGATTGCTGGCCTTCGAGAAGGTAAAGGAGTGTCATACCAGATCTTGGTGGAACCTCTACCACTTACGTTCAATGAGGCGGTGAAGTAAGATGTTCCCCTGGAAACGCTCCCGCAGGAACGCATACCCTCGGGGTGGAGCAACAAGTAATCAATCCCCTCAGGGTAAACAACCTCACGTCGTACCGGAATTCGCATCGGCCTATACGTCTTCCCAGGATTCACATCGGGGTTACCACAATACCGGGATTCGCATCGGGGTTACCACAATACCGGAATTCGCATTGGTCTTCCCGGGATTCGCATCGGGGTTACCACAATCCATCGGCCTAGGTACTACCCTACACCGGCATTCCCGTTGGTGTAGGTACCATACCGGAACACAACTCATCTTAGAACACGCCTCAAGGAAAATAGCACGTGGCATAAAGTCATAATACAACCATAATTTAGCAAATCCAACAATCTTACCACAACACGCTCAAAGACTCATAATAACAATCACGTTGATATGACTTACCAACCACGTTCCATCGGTATATCACTCACCCGATCATACCATTTCGCACAATCAATTCACAATCAACAATCACTAAATCAATCATTGCACGGATCAACCATTCACATACAATCATCATAAATCATCTAGTTTAGTATGACTCTTATATTAACCTAAGATACGGAGCATACATCAATACCAAGGACGAACAATCATCACTAAGTACATTCAACAAGCAATCATAAGGCTCGACATGACTATTCTACCAGCACGGCAATTTCCAAATTATCGAAAGCGATTAAACTAGTGAATCACATCCTACATGCATACTAGACTCTTCCGGTTATTAATATAATTGAAAATCGGTTAATCTAGTGAATCACATCCTATATGCGAACTAGGACCTTTTCGGTTATTATTATCCTATAGGCATACTATTAACAATAATTAAAAGTGGAGTTACTACTCTTCCCCATCGAGAAATCTCCAAAGCTTAATACTCCTAGATGTTGACGTCCTGGTTAGCTTCCTCTCCGTCTTCTCACGAGGTCCAAGGGCCTCCTCCTCCGTCAAGTCCGGGTCCAAGGTCTTTGATTACAATGTAAAACCCCACGTAATTCTAAAGGGGATTAATTGAAAAAAATCGAAACGTCAAGGTGGGTTTGTGCAACGAGTGAAATTGGAGAAGGAAAATAAATAAAAAAGGAAATAAAAGAGAAAGAAGAGGGAAACAGGTTATGGGTTGGGCCAGCCCAGGCTCGGATTTGGGCCGAGCAGAGCGAGCCCGAGTACCAGCTAGTTCAGGCCCATGAGGCCGAGCCCTAGGGTTTTGAACAAAACCTAAATCCGACCCTTCGCTTCGTCACTTCTCCGCGCGACTCCCGAGACATCATCTTCCTCGCGTCGTTGCGCACTCGCTCGGACCTCACAGCTCTCTGTCGCGAACCAGTCACCGGAGCTCGTTCTTCCCTCACCTTCCTCTTCTCCTACCTAATCGCGACACAACCCACCCAAAACCAGAGAAGCCGCACCGCTTCTCCTTCGATCTTCGCCCTTCAAAACCCTCGCCACCGTTCAAACTCACTGCCCCTTAATCGAGCACGCCGGCAACGAAATCGAGCGAGTAGAGCTCCCCCTCACACTCATCCTCCTTCATCGACCTCGCTGTGGCTGGAAATATACCAGCCCGAGCTCGAGACGAGCGTTGGCTACCTGAGCCATCGCCGGTGACCTTCACCTCCGTCAGATCTAAGATGGGAGGCCCTGGGTCACGCTTCCAAGCACCCACGACGCAACCACGGTGTCGCCGGAGTCTCAACACCCGTCACCGCCCTTTTCCCCCCTTTCCCGAGCATTTCATACGCTGTGGGTGGTGGCCGGAGCACCACTGCTCGCCGGGGACGTTGCCGGAGTCAGGCCGAGCACGAACTCGTGCCCGAGCAGACCATTGGGCCAGTTGTGGCTTTGGGCCGGACGAAAGAGAAGACGGGCTGGGCCGGGCATTTGGTTTGGGCCTTTAGAAGGTCAGTTTGAAGCTGACAGAGTTCAAGCCTGTGGCCCAGTTGGACGGGTCGGGACCGGGTCTGGATACGGGTCTGGACCGGGTTCGGGCTCGGATCCGGGTCAACCCGGCAATAAAGAAAATGTTTTTTTAAAATCAGTTTTAATTAATTAATTGAATTAAATTATTAGGATATAATTGGTTAATTAAAAGGCTTTTTGGTTAAATCAGTGGACCTCCAGACTTTTACTGGTTTTGATTTGAACTTTTTCTTGTCAAACCTACACGGGACTTCGCCCGAGAGCAAGGGCTTGGACCCGAGCTAGAAGAACGAAGATCACGCCGGAACCCGTGTGAAGAACGGAGTTGTGACCACTCGAGCTTTTCATCAGAGTTTTATTAGAGGAAGACCGCAAGGTAGGGAAAGTCTTAAACTATTAATTAACGCTTAGTATGCATTATTAGGTTAATAAAATCGGAAAGGTCCTAGAATTGCCTATAGGATGCGAATAACTAGAATAATCGTACTTTAATTACTAATAAATGGATGAGTCTAGTATGCATGCTTAGGATGATGACGATTAGTGAAGCTTGCTTTCAATACTTGGGAATTGATTTACTGGTAGAGAGGCTGTGAAGAGCTCTGGGATTAGTTGTGTGCTAGGATTACTTGATTGGTTGTTAGTTGTTAGGATAAATTAAGGGTCTCATAAAACTAGTTAGCTTGTATGATTAAATGCTCAATTGATCGTTCACATGATTGTTGATTGGTTGAATGCTTACTTGATTGGTTGAGTGATTGTGTTGTTATAATTATTGATTGAACGGATGCTCGAGTATGACTGGTTGTGCCAAAGGGGTACAATCAGGTGATCGATGTACCGCTGGTTCGTGACAGGTAAGTATACGGTAAGTGTGGAGTGTGATTGGATGTCTTTACTTGATGAAAGTGTTATTTGAGAAAGGTTCATTGTTGTATGAATTTAGTGCTTGTGTATTTATTCTTATTCTTGAAATGTTGTTCGTTTGTTTGGTTTGGTACTACACGGGGGGGGGGGGGGGGGGGGGGGGGGGGGGGGGGGGGAGTAATCCGGTGCCGTTATGGTGGTTGGAGTTTGACAGAGAGAGTGATTATTGAGTGGTTATTGAAGCCTGAGAGCTCGGCATATCCTACGTGATATTGAGTTATTATTGAGTGGTTATTGGAGCCTGAGAGCTCGGTAGATCCTACGGGATATTGAGTGATTATGGAGTGGTTAATTGAGTGATGTGAGGGGCCTAAGGGATCGGCAGATCCTACGGGATATTGAGTGATTATTGAGTGGTTATTGAAGCCTGAGAGCTCGGCAGATCCTGCGGGATATTGAGTGGATTATTTCATGAGAGATGGTTACTGAGGTTTCACCCAAGGGCGTGCGTCCCAGTGGAGCACCACCTTGGTTCCCTATGACATATGGTCCTTTGGAGGCATTTCTTGGAATCCCGATGATAAGCGCCCATTTAGGATTGTTTCCGGTGCCTCAACGCATGTGCCTCCTCTGGACCGAGGGAAAATCTGATATGATATGGATAATCTGGTAGATCGGTATATGGGGACCGAGGTGATCCCAGAATCTATCCATGGATCGGAGGCTTGAGAAAGCAAGTGGTTGGCGTGATATCAATTACTCCCATTTTAATCGTTACGTTACGTTTTAGTGTTTTCATGGAATCTTTTAAGCTACTGGTATCGCCGAAAAAGCGATACTATTTCATTTTACTGATTCTATAGTCTTTCATTGATTACTAGTGTTTACTCGTTTCCAGTTGTGATGATTTTCCATTTTATTATAATGTTCTCTATTTGCTCGCTGGAAAGTTATCGTTATGCGATATGGTTCTCGTTGCTTTTTATTTTCTGATCATAGTTTTTGGTCTAAGAGTTTTAAATACTCTTGTGACATCGAACTAAAACAGTTTTAATATTAAACTTGGAGACTAAAGTTATTTACGATTTTCCCTACTGAGCGTAAGCTCATCCCTATTTGTTTATTTATTGTGTGCACAAGTGTGCTTGAGATCTGGGGAATTCGAGGCTCGGGAACTTCCGGATGTCTTGAGAGTTGTATTAGAGATGTGTTGGTCCACATTGTTAAACTTTATTTACCTTATGTTACTTATCAAGTTTTGACACTATATTTGAATTTTGGGATTGAATTATTGAGGAATACTTTGGACTCGTTTTCAGCTTTAAAAGAAATTATTACAGTTTTACTATTTTTATATCGTTTGTTTCAGGTCACGTCTCGAGTCTGGCTAAAACTGGATTTGGGGCGTGACACACAAAAAGGCTATAATTAAAGACTAACCACGATACACACATCTAGGTTAAAACCCACCAACCGTTTGGTTCAAAAATCACATTTCGAAATAGACGCAAAACACCAAAAAAGGATTCAAAATGACCAAAACTGGTCTGCCACGGATCGGTTCACGGAGCCGTGAGACTCCCGGTCACGGATGACGTCACGGACCCGTGATGAGTGCCATCACGGTCTCCCTCACGGAGCCGTGACGTCTCCCGTCACGGTGCCCGTCATGGATCCGTGACGGCCCAGACCAGTTACATCCTTCTTCTTCCTCCAGCCTCCTTTTCACAAAAAACAGTCCAAAAACTTCTTTTTCAGTCATCCAAAACTTCCAAAACAGTCAAATAACTTCAATCTAACACTACCCAAGGTAGGATTCATCAAAACTCCAAATACCCAAGAGATTTCCCAAATCAAAAACACCAACAACTCATAGATTTCAACACAAATCAATCATCTATCGCTCTAGAACAACATCTAACAACAAACAAAGCAAAACCTAACAAGTTCTAGCAAAACCAAGGAAAACCCAAAGCTTGAAATGAATTGAAATGAGATTATGATAGTGTTCTTACCTTTAGAATGATGAGATGATGAAGAAAACAAGGTTTTGGTGAAGAATGGATGAAGAAATGGCCTTGGATGAGCTCTTCTTCTCTTGCTTTTCTTCAAACTTCAATGGAAGCTCTCTTCTCTTCCTCTCTCTCTAATTTTCGGCTAGCACAAGTGTTGTGGCTAAATTGTGCTCTCAAATGCCCTAAATGACCTAAATTGATGGAAGACCAAAAAGCCCTTTAGCTTTTACCCACTTAAGGGTACTTGTGAGGTGTAAAAGGGTACTTTTAGCCTCTTTTCTTCCCCTCCAAGCTGTTGGGTCTCGAGGTAGGGTTGGAGATGAACCAACTCGCAGCGGAAAATCAATGAAAACCAAGAGACGATTAAAACCATGAAACAACTAACAAAGAATGGATTCACAAGAGAAAAATTCAGCACTAGTTCTTACCAAAACAAGAACACCGGTTAACGAATGATTGGCTTGAGTCTCCAAGACGCCTATGTATCCACATGGGAATCAAAGCCACGTAGTTCTTCTCTTTGAGGACTCAAGAACACAAACATGGAGGTGGAAACTAGCCAAACCCGAAATGGCCATGGAAGAGGGAGAGAAAATGTGTTTCCTATTCTTGTCTTGTGTTTGTTATGTTGAAAAAAGATGAATTAAACATAACAAAACCCATACTTGTCCAACTAAAGGCATGGGATAAGTATGGTGTCAAGTAAGGTGTAAATAGGACAAAATATGGCAAGACAAGATTGGGTTAGGTGGTGAATCACCAACACCTTAATCCTTGTCTTGCTTACTTAGTACTAATTAATCAAGACTTGATTAATTAGTTCTATGGGCCTTGGTTGCATGGGCCTTTCATGGGCCTCTTGGAACATGGCCCGTGGCCATTTCTAACGAGGTCCCGTGATTCGCTCATCGCCTCCAAGCCTTCCATACCGGAAATGTCCAACATTATCCGACGCGATCAATCCCAAGACTCCAAGCCTTGTCTCGATCCGTAAAGTCCTATTCACGTACGGGCACATGACCCAAAACCCAGTTTTGGTCATGTCCCGAGACAACTCCCTTTTGGCCATTCTCCATAAATGTGTCAATGAGTTTCATCCTCCGGTGTGACCCTTAGGTTTATGCATGTCAATAGATCAACGTAAAATCCCATTTTACTTGATCCTATTTAAGTGGCAACTAACGAGACTTTAGTATTGCCTGACACTACATAACGAATCGACCCTGTCGATTCTAACCTTTCCGTCGTCCCTGTCATTATCCTTTTATCTCCGATATCCTGATTGAGATAAGGCATAGAGCCGTCATCCTTATTATTCTCAATCACCGTTCCTTGATATGTGAGATGACTGAAGATATGATACCCAGTATCATGTGCATGGCCATGCTATTCTTCCAGTCACTCTCGATCAAGTGGCCGAGAACCGATATCTTTCCCATACCTTAGTATGAGGGATAAATCCCTTAGCCGTCTTTCGTGTCACTCATGTAGCCCGTCCCCAAGCCAATCCTGGCCGTTATGGAAGCCCTGTTATGGACAACGTTAGGCTCAGGTCAAACTCAGTTGTTGACTACATAGCGATCACAAAGACTCCTTGGTCTAAGGATACATAACAAGCTACAACACAGAATATGTTCATGACTTAATCTATGGCACATATTCAGGGCGGGTCGTCCAATATCATGTCCCACATGATATCTATGATCAGACTCCGGAATCCCATTCCAATGACTAACAGAACGTAAGCCATAAAGAGCCATCTTTCATACTAGTCGCTTCTAGTGGAGCTTTGTTGACTAGGGACCCATCGAGTATGATCTATCTCGATCTATGGTTCTATTCGCATGGTGGGCATAGATCAGAGCACACATCGATATATTACTCCAACACATAAGTAATATAAAGTCGCTTTAATTTTATTGCTAACGATGATATATACATTTGGACATTTAGGATTGAACTACGGGCACTAAGACTAACACAAGCTAGCATGGACAAGTGTCCATGTAGGGACCACTTGTCCTTAGCTAAAAACTCCAGCACCTTAATTCAATTAGGATTTGTATATATAAAGTTCCGGTTCAACCAAAAATTGACTTTTCCAAAATTACAGTCAAACGAAAGAAAATGGCCCGACTAAGATAACTGTGATGACGGATAAGATTTTTAGGCCCCAGATAGGTCCCGAACGACTCCCGGAGTCATCGGTTTACTTTTCCGGCCGAAAGTCAAACTTTTCCAAAATCCACCGGTTCGACCGGGATTGACCGGGGGCGGTTCTTACAATCTACCCCCCTTAAAAGAATTTCGTCCTCGAAATTTAAAATAAAAGTACCTCAAAGTTCGAACTGGTGGGGAGACTTCGCGCGAACCTCATCCTCGCGCTCCCAAGTCGACTCAGCTCCTTGGTGCTTCAACTGCACTCGTACTAGCGGGATAGTCTTGCCCCGCAGGACCTTCTCCCGTGTATCCAAAATCCTGACTGGCTGCTCCTCATACGAAACATCAGCAGCTACCTCGATGTCCTTCCACTCGATAACGTGGGAGGGATCTGCAGTATACTTCCGCAGTTGGGAAACATGGAAGACGTTATGCACGTTCTCAAGTTGTGGTGGTAATGCAAGGATAGCAACGGCTCCCACTCTGCCAAAAATCTCAAAAGGTCCGATAAATCGCAGGGCCAAGTTGCCTCTGCCGCGGTTGAACCGCAATAATCCCTTCTTTGGGCTCACTCTCAGAAACACATGATCACCAACTGTAAACTCAAGAGGTCGACGTCGTCTATCTGCGTAACTCTTCTGTCGGCTCTGAGCTGTCTTCAACCGCTCCCGAATCAACGCGACCTTATCGGTCGTTTCCTGGAAAAACTCCAAACCAAGTAGACTCCGGTCTCCTACCTCTGCCCAACACACGGGCGATTTGCACGGCCTACCATACAACGCCTCAAATGGTTCCATCCCAATACTGGACTGATAACTATTGTTGTAGGCGAACTCGGTTAATGGTAAGTGATCCTCCCATGATCCTCAGAAGTCCAACACACATGCCCGCAGCATATCCTCTAAGATTTGTATAGTGCGCTCTAACTGACCGTCGGTATGCGGGTGATAAGCCGTACTGAGCAAGACCTCGATCCCCAACGCTTTCTGCAAGCTCTCCCAAAATATGGAGGTGAAACAGGGATCCCTTGTCGGATACAACAGACACCGGTCAAGATGTCAACCGTGTCAGTCATCCTCATGGCTAAGAAGTGTGCCGACTTTGTCAGTCGGTCAACCACAACCCAAATAGCATCGTGCCCTCTCGGCAACCTCGGCAAGCCACTCACGAAGTACATCGTGACATGCTCTCACTTCCACTCGGCGATCGGTAGTGGCTGTAGCAAACCGGCGGGACGTTGATTCTTAGCCTTCACTTGCTGACAAATAAGGCATCTAGAAACGAACACTACGACTGCTCTACGCATCCCGCTCGACCAGAACTACCGTCGAATGTCGCAGTACATCTTGGTGCCACCCGGGTGTACAACAAGACGAGAGTGATGACACTCTCTCAACACGACGTCTCTACAACTCCGCGACACTAACAACCATTCTCGGTAACGTAAACCCTGATCGGCACTCTGCTCCCAGCCCTCGGTGTCAACACCGCTGATTATCCTCTCCCGGATCTCAACCGTCTCGGCATCCCCGGCCTGTGCCTCCAGCACACGAGCAACTAAAGTGGGCTGAGCCACCAACGAACATATAGTCACACCATCTGTGATCTCATCTAGCTCAAGCCTGAACGAGCTCAACTCCTCCATTATGTCCCACTCTCAGACTGATATACTAGCAATGCAGTGAGTCGACTTCCTACTCAGGGCATTAGCGACGACGTTCGCCTTGCCTGGGTGATAGATTAGCTCGAAGTCGTACTCCTCCAGTAGCTCCATCCACCTCCTCTAGCGCATGTTCAGGTCACGCTGGGAGAAAATGTACTTTAGGCTCTTGTGATCCGAGAATACCTGGAATCGCTCTCCGTACAAGTACTGTCGCCAGCTCTTCAAAGCAAAGACAACTACTACCAACTCTATATCGTGAGTAGGGTAGTTGCGCTCATGTATCTTCAACTATCTGGAGCCATAGGCAACCACCTTCCCCGACTGTATCAGAACACATCCCAGTCATTCATCGGACGCATCACAGTACACATCATACCCGACCCCGCGCTCCGACACTATCAACACGGGCGCGATGGTCAAACGAGCCTTCAGCTCGGTGAAAGAGTGCTCGCACTCATCAGTCCATAGAAACTCTACTCCCTTACGTGTTAGAGCGGTCATCGGCGCGGCCATACGTGAGAAGTCCTAGACGAACCGTCGATAGTATCCTGCCAGTCCTAGGAAGCTACGGATCTCAAATACACTCTTGGGCCGTGCCCACTTCAAAACTGCATCGATCTTCGCCGGATCGACGAGTATACCCTCTCGGAACACCATATGCCCGAGGAACTTCACCTAGCCAGAACTCGCACTTCTCTAGGTTGCCGTACAACTGGTGAGTGTGCAACAACGTCAAAACGGTCCTCAGGTGCTCCTCATGCGCCTCTTCACTCGGCGAATAAATCATAATATCGTCCACAAACAGTTTGACAAACTGGTCCAGGTACGGTCGGAAAATACCGCTCATCAGGTCCATGAACGGTGCAGGTGCATTCGTCAACCCGAACGGCATCACTAGGAACTCGAAGTGTCCGTACCGAGTCCGGAATGCGGTCTTCGCCACATCCTCCTCTCGAACACTCAACTGGTAGTACCCTGATCGAAGATCAATCTTCGAGAAGCACTTTGCTCCTCTCAGCTGATCGAACAAGTCATCGATCCTCGGCATCGGATAACGGTTCTTCACCGTAACCCGGTTCAACTTCTGGTAATCGATGCACATCCTTAATGCTCCATCCTTCTTCTTCACGAAGAGGGCATGTGCTTCCCACGGAGAAGCGCTCGGACGGATGAATCCCTTTTCCTGAAGCTCCTCGAGTTGTTGCTTCTGTTCGACTAGCTCGGCTGGTGCAAAACGATAAGGGGCCATAGATATCGGCGCCGTTCCCGGGATCAAGTCGATCCTAAACTCTAGCTCACGTGCCGGCGGTAGACCTGACAGCTCCTCCGGAAAGACCTCCGGGAACTCGCATACCACTCTCGCAGCTCTCTACTCTGCACGACCTCCGACTCATCTCCCACGGTAAAAGCAGACAGGAGGACTCCGCTCCCACTACCCAATATACAAGTAACGACCCTGTCGCCCGACACCACTATCACTTGTCGTCGATAACAATCTATCGATTCTCGATACCTCGCGAGCCAGTCCATCCCCAGTATCACGTCGAAAGTCGTCATGTTCAAAACAAGTAAGTCACCAACAAAAGGGCAATCATCCACCCTAATCTCACAATCCAGACAAACGGTCCTCAAGACCACATCTCCCGTAACCGGGGTATAAAGGCACAGGGGACGACTCAACGTCTCCACCCTCAGTCCCAAAGAATCAACAAAAGTAGAAGATATGAAAGAATGTGAAGCCCCAGTATGAAATAAGAAAGACGCCCATGAATTATAAAGCAAACACGTACCCTAGGTGGTCTCATGACCGGAGTACTGTCTCTCAGCTCTGGAGTCAGTGACTGCATAGAATTGGCCCTGCAGTGCCTGGGGTCCTCCCCTCAGGGTTGGTGGAAGTGCCACCTGCTGTGAAGTCCGCGACTGTTGTCTCTGTGCTGGTGCCCCTTCGCCTAAAGTGGGGCCCTCGGAGTCTGTTCCTGATGTAGTCGGACAGGGTGTGCCTGGCAAGGCTGCGCCTGCTGAGGTCTCGGCGCTGGCGCTCCTCTAGCCCGATCAGGACACGCGAAAGAGAGGTGTCCCTGTCGGCCACACTTATAGCACGTCCTCTCATCAGAATGCGGTCTCTCCCCGAATCTCGGCGGACGGTCAATCTGACGATCTGCAGGTCCGCTGCTCCTCGGGCAGTCTCGGGCTAGGTGGCCCAACTGCCTGCACAATGGGCACAACTGCGCTACCGGGGTAGGTCCAACTGACGCTACTGCTCCGACCCGACGCATGCCACCAGATTGGAGCTGTGGCTGAAAAGATCTAGAGACCCTCTACCTCCTCAGATCGCGACTCTCGGACGGCCTCAGGAAGCCACTTGGCCTCGGCTTGATATCCCGCGCCCTAATGGTCTCCCGAAAGTGCCTCTCCACAGCTAATACTTGTTCCACCAGTGTAGAGTAAGAAATGACTCAATCCGCAATCGACGGGATGAGTCCTCTCTCAAATCGCATGCATCGGCTCTCCTCAGTTTGCACCATCTTTGGTGCGAAGCGAGACAAGTATGTGAACCTCGCCTCATACTCAGAGACAGACATCCCTCTCTGACACAGTTCCAGGAACTGCTGGTGCTTGTCATCTCGAACAGATCGAGGGAAATACTGCTCTAGGAACAGTCTGCTGAACAACTGGAAATCATCTCCAACCCTGGTCTGCACATGCTGCCACCAGTGGTACGTCTCCCCCTCTAGCTGAAATATCACAAAAGATACCCTCAGCCGACCATCAGATACCCCAGACGTATCCAAATTGTGGGTAATCCGCTCTAGCCACCCCACAGCTGCCTCGGGGTCTGACCCCCCGGAATAGACTGGTGTGCCCAGCCTGCGGAAATCATCTGAGAGCCTGCGCCGTAAAACTGTCAATCTGACCTGGCCTCTCAACAGCGGCTGTAGCAGCAGCAGCAGGCACAGTCTCTGGTGCCGGTGATGCAGTCTCTCTCTGGGCGCTGATCGTCGCGAGTACTGCACGAACGACCTCCTCTAGAGGGGTCACTTGGGTCGGCTCTGCGACCGGAAGATCTCTAGGTGGTGACCTTGACGGCCCAGCCCCAACTCTCTCGTGCTCTGTAAAAGTAGCACCCTGGGCTTTCGCTGCCCTTGCCTGCTCAATGGAAGGTGGCTGCCCCTGGCCCCCAGCTGGGCGACTCCTGGTGCATCTCGAAACGTAGACGCGAGACATGTCGTATACCCGCTGCACGGATAACACACATGTTCAGTTTCTCAGTTTAAAACAAAGCGGTTCGATTAAAACACAAACGTTCACACACGTTTCACAACGGTCACACTCGGACCAACAGTACTTAGTCTTAGTATAGTCATATATAATACTTCATATAACCACAGAAGTCCGCACGCATGTGCGTCTCACAACATCAATCACACAAATCAACCATCTCCCATAGGAGGCACAGTTTTAAACAAGTCACACGAGCAACATACCGGACCGTCATATACCTCGGTCGGGTATCTTCCCATCGCATAGGGTACAAATTCACAACACAAACAATTCCACAAACCCTGCATTAATTCCTTTCCACATGTTCTCAACCTTTTATCTTTCTATCATGACATTCATGTCGATCTCACGTCGTTACAACCCGATTCAGGCGTCCCCGAATCTCGTTGTAACCACTTGACATCCCCCTATCACGTTCGACTACAGTGGCGCCCCTGAGTCAACCCGTGATAGTACAAACATTTCAGTTTTGCAGAAATTTCGGCATGACCCGTTCGTATATTCCACTAACCATCCGCTTAAGCGGGACTTTTAATAAACAAACCGCACGCGGCGATCAGCACATAAAGCACACCACACACATCACAAAAACACACCACTGTACAACATCGCAAATACACAACTCGGTTCTCGGTAATTCTCGATTACTACCCGGCCAAGTCAACATTTCAATCAAGCCAATAATTCAATCAACGAGCGACCAAGACGGCAACCCAATAGCGATTAATTAACCAAGACAATCAATCATAACTAGCTCGAGCATTGCTCGTTAAACCAACCTCGATCTCAACCGATCGACATCATAGATCAACTAAGGTATACAGTGAACAGAGGATAAGGTACAAATCAAGCAATGCAGATAGCATAACACAAAGAAGGCAAGACTTAAACAAACCACTACAACCATCGAGACTCTTGTCGTTTCGACTCTACGCATAGGGCATTTCCGCCTTGCGTCACCGAGCACTACGACTTTAACCATCTACTCTACCCAACTAATTGACGTACGGTTCGAGGTTTTGAAAAACAATTTCAAAATGACACCAGGCTCTGATACCAAATTGTCACGCCCAAAATCCGGTTTTGACCGGACTCGAGACGTGAACTAGGAATAGTAATAAAATAATAATAAAAGTTAATTTAATTGAGAATCAACTCCAAATCTTTAAGTTCCAAATAACGATTACGATAAACAAAATAATGAGTCAAATGTTCAGTCTAACAAGTAAGAAAAGTAGTTCGATACAAAAAATGGAAAGTATGTCCAACTAAAATAAGCCACCCGGATCCTCCAAGAACTCCCGAGTCCCGAAGCAATCTCTAAGTCTACTCACAAAGGAAACTTGTACAAACAATAAAAACGAAGGGGGGGTGAGCTTACGCTCAGTAGGAAAAAGTAGTAAAGTAAACGAAACTCCCACTTGGCAGGAAAACACAGTTTGTACAATTATCCAAAGGTTCCGGTTAGTACGATTAACCAAAAGAACGCCATAATCAAATATCGACAAGACTTTCAATGCTTAATAAAAACAAACTGTGATCAAAGGAGCGGCAGTTTATTCTTTAATAAAAACAACTAAAGAAAGCACGTATAACGTCACATAGATAACTTATACCACAACACTCTGATCCATAACTGGTCAATGTATCATATCGGATTGCCCTCGGCCCAGAGGAGACACATATCGTCGAGGCTACCAGAAACATCCCTAAGGGGACACATATCATCGGAATTCTCGGAAATGTCTGCAAATGACCATAGATCATCGGGGTGAAGTAAGATGTTCTCCCGGAAACGCTCCCGCAGGAACGCATACCCTCGGGGTGGAGCAACAAGTAATCAATCCCCTCAGGGTAAACAACCTCACGTCGTACCGGAATTCGCATCGGCCTATACGTCTTCCCAGGATTCACATCGGGGTTACCACAATACCGGAATTCGTATCGGTCTTCCCGGGATTCGCATCGGGGTTACCACTATACCGGAATTCGCATCAGTCTTCCCGTGATTCGCATCGGGGTTACCACAATCCATTGGCCTAGGTACTACCCTACACCGACATTCCCCTCGGTGTAGGTACCATACCGGAACACAACTCATCTTAGAGCACACCTCAAGGAAAATAGCACGCGACATAAAGTCATAATGCAACCATAACTTAGCAAATCCAACAATCTTACCACAACACGCACAAAGAACTCATAATAACAATCACGCTTAACGACGTGACTTACCAACCACGTTCCATCGGTCTATTACTCACCCGATCATACCATTTGGCACAATCAATTCACAATCAACAATCACTCAATCAATCATAGCACGAATCAACCATTCACATTCAATCATCATAAATTATTTAGTTTAGTATGACTCTTATATTAACCTAAGATACGGAGCATACATAAATACTAGGGACGAACAATCATCACTAAGTACATTCAACAAGCATTCCTAAGGCTCGACATGGCCATTCTACCAGCACGACAATTTCCAAAGTATTGAAAGCGATTAAAATAGTGAATCACATCCTACGTGCATACTAGACTCTTCCGGTTATTAATATAATTGAAAAGCGGTTAATCTAGTGAATCACATCCTATATGCGAACTAGGACCTTTCCGGTTATTATTATCCTATAGGCATACTATTAATAACAATTAAAAGTGGAGTTACTACTCTTCCTTACCGAGAAATCTCCAAAGCTTAATACTCCTAGCTGCTGACGTCCTGGCTAGCTTCCTCTCTGTCTTCTCACGAGGTCCAAGGGTCTCTTCCTCCGTCAAGTCCGAGTCCAAGGTCTTGGATCACAAAAAGGCTATAATTAAAAACTAACCACGAGACACACATCTAAGTTAAAACCCCCCAACTGTTTGGTTCAAAAATCACATTTTGAAATAGACGCAAAACACCCAAAAAGGATTCAAAAGGACCAAAACTGGTTTGCCACGGATCGGTTCACGGAGCCGTGAGACTCCGCGTAACGGATAATGTCACGGACCCGTGACGAGTGTCGTCACGGTTTCCCTCATGGAGTTGTGACGTCTCCCGTCACGGTGCCAGTCATGGATCCGTGACGGCCCATACCAGTTCCGTCCTTCTTCTTCCTCCAGCCTCCTTTTCACGAAAAACAGTCCAAAAACTCCATTTTCAGTCATCCAAAACCTCCAAAACAGTCAAATAACTTCAATCTAACACTACCCAAGGTAGGATTCATCAAAACTCCAAATACCCAAGAGATTTCCCAAATCAAAAACACCAAAAACTCATAGATTTCAACACAAATCAATCATCTATTGCTCTAGAACAACATCTAACAATAAACAAAGCAAAACCTAACAAGTTCTAGCAAAACCAAGGAAAACCCAAAACTTGAAATGAACTGAAATAAGATTATGATAGTGTTCTTACCTTTAGAAATGATAAGATGATGAATAAAACAAGGTTTTGGTGAAGAATGGATGAAGAAATGGCCTTGGATGAGCTCTTCTTCTCTTTCTTTTCTTCAAGCTTCAATGGAAGCTCTCTTCTCTTCCTCTCTCTCTCTAATTTTCGGCTAGCACAAGTGCTGTGGCTGAATTGTGCTCTCAAATGCTCTAAATGACCTAAATTGATGAAAGACCAAAAAAGCCCTTTAGCTTTTATCCACTTAAGGGTACTTGTGAGGGGTAAAAGGGTACTTTTAGCCTATTTTCTTCCCCTCCAAGCTAGCATGGACAAGTGTCCATGTAGGGACCACTTGTCCTTAGCTAAAAACTCCATCACCTTAATGCAATTAGGATTTGTCGATATAAAGTCCTGGTTTGACCAAAAATTGACTTTTCCAAAATTACAGTCAAACGAAAGGAAATGGCCCAACTAAGCTAACCGTGATGACGGCTAAGCTTTTTGGACCCCGGAAAGGTCCCGAACGACTCCCGGAGTAATCGGTCGACTTTTCTGGCCGAAAGTCAAACTTTGCCAAAATCCACCGGTTCGACCGGATCTGACCGGGGGCGGTTCTTACACAAGTAGCCCCTATCCTATTTAACTAAGGGTTAGGTAAGGTGTTCGGGGTTACTAGGGATCCTCTCCTTAAGTGTGGGGGAACATTGGGTAAAGTGTTCGAGGTCACATAAGTGAATCCCGATGGGCACACTAGAGGCGATGCCTTCTTATTCCAATCAGTATCTAATTCTGATTGAGTTTATTAGGATTTTCCTCCAAGAGGGATTTTTCAAATCGTGGAATCTTCGAATTCTTCCACTCATAATCCTGGGAAACATGACCAATCCGCCAATAATTGTAACAAAAATTAGGTAGTCGGTCATAGGTCAGGTTGATCCTCACTGAGTCCGGATACTCCTTGAATCGCAATACTAGAGATCTTTGTAGTGGATGAACCAGAGGAACCTAAAACCGGATTCGAACTACTCCGTCTCAACAAAAACACATTAGTCACACAGGACCTGCACACAGTCAAACAGTGTCGTACCGATGAACTCTCTCGTTGCTCGTGTCCGAATTAAGGGTGGAAGACCCTTAGCCTGGACCCATAGATGAAAGTTGGCCAGTCGGGGGAGCTCTATACGTATCCGGTCAACCACGTCTTAAAGGATGAGTGGAAATCTATCAAAGCACCAAGGTTCATTCTATTAAACTCGATCGTTGGCCTCCTACGATCCAAAATAGAAGCTAAATATCCCAGGTTCGAGGTCTTTGATCACTAGCCCCAAAGTCAAGCGTCCTCATGTCGTCGAGATGGCCTTTAACATCATATCCTTTCGATACACTCGAGGCGTGAGCATCCTCCCCACCATACCATATTGACAACGTGCTAGGACCGTTGTATCAATCGAGGTAAACGAGATGTCAATGACGACATCCTCTTCCTTGGAGATAGAACAGGTCGAGAAGCCTTCTTGGAGAACCGCCACAGACGGAGGAGGAGCGTTCGGAGTCGGAGGCACGATCTAGGGCTCGATTGAGGCAGGCCAGGTCCGAGCATCCTTCGAGGGGAGGACGCCTGTTGTCACCATCTGAGCCGAGAGTTCAGGACCACCCTAGCCAAACCCAGCAGAAGAGTCCCTGGCGGTTTAAGGAAGACCGACATAACAACAGTCAAGATTGTAGACTTGCGCCCTCTTTTTTTGTTTGGAACGTTGTACACCCTCTACCATAGACGGAAACAGACTACATCTCGGAGAGAAAGAACCCCCAATAAGCTCTATAGTAAGGAGAAGAATGTCGATGATAACGATGGAGAGGAGGGTCAGACTGTGGGAGTTCTGGGGCTTGTCTGGCGCCAAGACTTCCTCGATTTGATAAACACTGTGCATTGAGGCATGGTAATTTATACTTATTTGTTTTTTTACTGAAAGGTGCAATTTTATTAAATCAGAATTCAACTGCAAAAGTATGCGATAGTAAAATCATTTCCTGACCACTAAAGAAGAACAGGCATAGAACATACTTATTCGCAGTTCTTTTAACACTATAACTTTTATAGACGGTATTGAGACACCACATAGGCATAAAGGAAAGGTTGGGGTTGGAAAACGAAATTGGAAATCCTTCTCAAATGCCCGAGCTTGGACTACATCAGTTGTAGGAGGCAAGACTTGTACCAGGGACCCCTTATGGAGCCAGAACCTAAAGCCAAAGGAACGTAACATCCCTCCTGGTGAGGCTTCTTACCATCCCTCGCCTGATCGTCATGGGGTTCACTAGAAGAACCCTTCTTCACTCCTCCAGCACAATCCCCTTCCACATCTATGTGCCGAGTTGGAATGGGGCCTGAAACTTTGGTTTTCTTGCCACCAGAGAGCTGGCCGGTCACAAAAATTTTCAAGTTGGGGTCAACTTTCCCGCCCTGAGTGCTGGCCCGAGGTCCTATACCTTTAGATACAGTGCTCAGGGATACAATCGGACTCCTTCCTTGAGGCAATGTGCCCTTAGATACAGTGCTTGGAGATAAAGACCTGAAGCCCGGTGGTATGGCCGGCGATGCTTTCATCTCCAAGTCCATTCCATAATGATTCCCTTGTCGGTCCCTCTAGTATTTTAGTATGGAGGTGTCATACCTCAGGGTACCACGCAGCTCCATCTCACACTCTCGAACTTCATGGGGGATCCTCACACAATTGAAGTAGAAGTTAAGGAGTTTTGTATACGTGAGCTCGACACTCACGGGGTCCGGGAACTCCTTGAAATGAAGCAGCTTTACACCGCGGAGAGGGCGATCCACAAGGTGCCAAAACTGTACCCTCACCTCTCCGCCCCATCACAACCCTCACTGATCACAAGGTACCTCCACACAAGATCCCAATGTCGCACCAATCGTTTCTTCCATCGTCTTCGTTCGAACCAAAGACGGGAGACCATGAGCATGGACCCAAAGTTGTATACGGTCCAAAGCAAGAAGATCTCGGGACTAGGGATCAATGTCTTTGAGCAAGAGAGGACGACCGTCAAAGCACCAGGGTTCATTACCCCAGACCCAAGACTGAGCCTCTACCGACTCGAAGTAGAAACCAAAAATCCCCGGGCCAATATCTTTGATGATCATCCCCTCCGTAGACCGGCCCTACGCATTGGTGATGATGTGGAGGAGGACGTCCTTCTTGGGAGATCTCAGCGCCCATAACTTTCCCACTATACCGATCTATTGACACGCAAGGACTGAGGGATTGACCCGAGAGTATAGGACCAAAACCAACGCCTCCTCCTCGAGAGAGAGAGAGAGAAAGAGAGAGAGAGAGAGAGAGAGAGAGAGAGAGAGAGAGAGAGAGAGAGAGAGAGAGAGAGAGAGATGAGAGGCTATCTTGGACACATGCTATGGAGGCCAACAGATCCGACGAAATCGACACCGTGGGAATGAGGGTTTCCTCCAAGGGTAGCACCGCCTTCGGCCCACGAATCATTCCAGCAGGAGTAGTGAGCATGGATGGAAGGATCGGAATCATATTCACGTTAGGAAGCAAGAGCACCACGCTTATAGACTCCAAGGTCAACCTCGGGTTGTCGTCGACCAGATTTCACACGTGTAGGGTCCTGTTGCAGTGGAGTGGTAGAAGGAGACACGTCGATGGAATGAGGAGGAGGACAAGAGTTGGAGATGGGAGGTGGAGGAAGATCCAGTGGCGGGTTACTTGCAACCGAAGCAACTCCTTTGGTCCTCATCAATCTGCCTCTTTGTGGTTTTCCGATGTTGACGGTATGGAGGATCCCAGAGCAAAGGGTACCAAAACCGTGGAGAACGATGGTAGTGATGGAATCGACGGTATGGATGGAGGTGTAGAAGGAAGGCCAACTAGGTTTTGCTTCAACTTCCTTCTAAGCGATCATTTAAAGACAACTTCGCATCAGGAGAGGGAAGAGGAAGCAGCAAGAGCGAGGACTGTAATGGTGGAGACAGAGACAAGACAGGACCGCCAAGAGTTGCAGCAGTGGTATCAACATCGGTGTGTCAAAGACAAGTGCAGGTAAGGGTGGGCATGGGCAGATATTCGGCCTGGCCCGCATCGATTTCAATTCGCCCGCACATATGCCGATCTGATTTGGAAGTTTTTGCACCCACCCATCGAATCCGAGTTTTATGTTTGGATCCGCCTGAACGGATATCGGGCGGATCGGATCTGGACGCGCGATATCCGAATCAGTAAACAAATGAGATTTCGTTCTTATCGTTCATTCCTCACCTCCAAAAACCTCATCTCTAACAGACCCTCATCTCCGTCTCCTTCAAACCCTAGCCGCCAAACCCACGTTAACTCTCATACCTCTAGTGATAACCACTCCAACGATGTTGTTCGGGTATGATGCGGACGCATCTTAGCATTCAAAATGCCACATTTAGAGGGATTTTATTGTTGATTTTTTCCCATTATTGTCTCTCTCTCTCTCGTATTTTACTCGTTTCCAGCACTTCTCATGGTTCACAGGTCATAGCATGGAATACGAGCAAAAACACGTCAAAAAGAGGACAAATTCGAAGTTGTTGACTTGAGGAGCAGGTGGAGGACAGCCATCACGGATCCGTGACCAAACCCGTCACGGGTAGGGTCACGGATCCGTGACGAAGACACAAATTCGCCAGAACTCTCTATTCCATCACGGATTCGTGATGGTGGCCGTGACGGAGTCCATCACGGAGCCGTGACGCGCGCGCAGGCCTGTTTCCCAAACTCGCTTCAGACTCGAGTTTTACACTTTTAAAACTTTAAATCAGCCTCCCAATAGATCTATCTTGTATTTTTGAGAGCTAAGAAGAGAGGAGAGTTGAGAGCAAGCTTGAGGAGAGGATTTCCACTTGAAGAACATCATTGTAATCAAATATTGGGTATTCTATTTCTCTACTTTGGTCAATTATGAAGCTTTGTTTATGTTCATCAATGGTGTTTTCTTCTTCCTTGCTCATGAGTAACTAGAACCCCATAATCTAGGGTTATGGGGGAGTAGAGATTTGATTTCCAATGTGTTAAATGAATGATTGGGTATTGTGTTGAATGATTTGATTTAGGGTTTGTATTTGATTTAAGCTTAATGCTCCATATCCCAGGTAGGCCTGATAGAAGGTGGGAATTGCAATCTAACACTCATGAGAGGTGGGTTGCAATTAGGTAAGAAATCTTATATAAATTGGGTTTAAATCTAGACTAGTGATAGCTAGGTTAACACGATTGCAATAACCATAGGATTCAAACCGAAAGTTAGAAATTATCAAAGAACGTAATGCTTTGGGTCTCCCTACATCCTGATTCGTGAGAGCTGGGTGGTTAGATTCCATTAGGGTCCGAAACAACGTGAGGAGTTAGGACTAGTTTGAGAGATGATTCGTTGCCCCTAAAATCAAACAACTTCACCATATTCATCGTCATTTAAATGCATTGGAAACGGTCTCTATGAACCCACAACCTTAGATTACTTTTTCTCTGAATTAAAACTCTTCTAAGCTTTGTAAGTACTTGTTCACTGTCATTTCGTTTACTATTTACCTTGAATTATTCTAAGACCGTAGAAATGAAAACCGGAATTTTCGGAGCCCCGGAAGGACGTTTTCAAAACCCGGGCAGATTCGCCATGTCGGGCGAATCGGGCTTTTCTGAGTCCATTATCGACAATGTCGAGTAATTGGGAAGTTTTGGAGTGATCGACATTGTCGGGGTTACTTTTGGGCGTCAAGTTTATTAAATTCCAATTTATGTCTGCGAACTTAAAAGTATTTAAATTGTGTTCTTATTAGATCGTGCTGCAGACCGAGGAAAGGGAAGGCTAGGCGAGTGATCGAGATCACGCCGAAGCTTGTTAGTGCGCTTTTGGAGAAAACATACGAGGTAGGGAAAAGTAGCCGGATCTCGGCCCTGATTAGGGAAAGCTAACAGTAGAATTGCATGTGACACCGGGGTGTCGTGGGTTAAGTAGGTTTATCGAATATTAGAAAGGCAGGTGACATCGGGTAGTGTTGTATGATACAGGGAACGTAGCGAACATTAGAAATGCATGTGACACTTAGTAGTGTCGTAGGAGCAGTGAACTTATCGATATTAGAATTACTGGAGGCATATGACCATGCCCGGAGGTTGATTGTTTAAATTGTGTATTGGGTGGCCATGAGAGCCCGTGTTTACTGTTGTAGTCTTGGGTGGCCATGAGAGCCCGTACTTTGCTGGTTGTGTCTTGGGTGGCCATGAGAGCCCGTGTTTTACTGTTGGAGTCTTGGGTGGCCATGAGTGCCCGTGGGGTTTTTGAGCCCGTGAGTTACTGTTGGTGTGTCTTGGGTGGTCATGAGTTCCCGTGGGGGTTGTTGAACCCGTGTTTTTACCGTTGGTGTTTTGGGTGGCTGTGAGTGCCCGTGGGGTTGTTGAGCCCGAGTCTTGACTGTTGGTGTGTCTTGGGTGGCCATGAGTGCCTGCGGAGTGTTGGACAGGTGTTGTTGATGTTTGTTGAACTTTGACTGTGATTGTGATTATGGTTACCTGAGGTTGGGGGCCCGCTTCATGAAACGGAGGTCCTCGAGCGCACGCGTCTGCATGTTCAGACGGGGTAGGGGGCCCGCCCGTGAGGAAAGGGGTCCTGGCCGCGCGTGCGTGGTTTGGGGGTGACAGGTCGACAGCATGATCCGACTCTATGTCGGGAAAAGTGCGACAGGTCGACCGCCTGGCCTGATAGGGATCGGTAAAGGGCGTGAGGGAGGTTACTGAGCAGCTGGAGTGTGATCCTTTTTTATCTTGTTTGGTGTGCGATCCTTTGTGATCTTGGGTGTTGCGTGGTTGTCTGTCGTGTCATTTGAGGAAGTCGTCAATCGTTGTGTCGGGTCTACATTACGTGTTCGAGTGTTGAGTCGGTTGAGGAAGGTAGCTATTGTCTACTAAGTATGCCGTAGTCAGTCTGTTATCCGTGGTGGTGAGCGAACGCTCACCCCTAGCTGCTTTTCCTACAGGTACTGGTCGCAGGTTGGACTAGGTGAGCTTCCGAAGCTTGAAGAGATAGGAGCGGGAGTCCGGGTTTACTTTTGAGTCTAGCGACGTACACTTGCATTTTGTCCGCTTGTGGGACGTACTTTTGAGTTGTAAATAATTATTTTGGTTAAGTAAATGGTGGTTTTAAAGTGATTTATGTTAAAAGGTTTCAAAATGTTTTATGGTTCTAAACGTTCGCGTCCCGAGTTCGGTTTTACTGAAATTGGGGCGTGACAGCTTGGTATCAGAGCTCGAGGTTTCACACCTCGGACTGTACGTCAATTAGGTGGGGAGAGCCGAGTCAGTAAAGTCCCATCGTGCGTTGGGTACGCAGGTCGGAACCGTGTGTAGACCCGTTGTGTTGTGAGTCCTGTTTGTGTTTTTGTGTATGTGCAGTACAGGGTTATTGGCATACTGTTTGTGTGTTGATGCGTGAAACATTTTTAAACTGTCGCGACTCGACTCAGGGGCGCCCCTGTAGTCGAGCGTGATGGTGTTGATATCAAGTGGGTACAATGTAGTTCGGGGACGCCTGGACCGGGTTGTAACTACCTGATGTCAAGAAATGAGGTTTTTAATGACGTGGAGAAAGTTTTTAAATTGATTGGCCTTGAGGGCGTGTGTGACTTTGGTTGGCCCGGTAGGCGTGTGTTGTTGTTGTTTGGCCGTGTTGGCTTGTGGTTGAGGTTGAGTAACTTGATTTGGTCTGTGAGTCGTTATGCGGTCGTTTGAGCTTTTCCTTTAAGTATTATTATAATTAAAGTATTAATAGCGTGAGCGGTGTGACGTTTAGTAACGAGTACGCTAGAGTAGGCATAGACCGTGTGAACGCTAGTATTTTGAACATGTTGTCGTTATATAAGTTCGCAAACTAAACGTTTGTGTGAATCCATGCAGAGGATACCGACAAATGGCTCGGGGCAGACGAGGACGATCAGCCGGGACACGGGGAAGGGCGTCCGCGCGAGGCAGGCGGGGACGGTCAGCAGGGACACCAGGACGGGTGCCCACAGTTGAGCCCGCGGAGTACGCGGAGGCCCAGGGCACTCCTGTCGGAGAAGACAGGAGAAGCGACGCGGGACCTTCTGCGGGCACGCCCAGCGTCCCGCCGGTCGTAGACCCTCCCACTACGACCGCCCTGGACGAGCTGACCAGGACAGTACAGAGTTTGGTGGCGATCATCGCCAGTCGAGAGTCGGCATCGCCAGCTCCGGAGGCAGCATCGGTCCCAGTGAGGCCCGTTCAGGCCGAGGACCATACGGCCCTGACTCTGCTGGACTTCCTGAAGCTAGGCATACCCACATTTGTCGAGGAGCCGAACCCCGACCTAGCCGAGAGGTGGCTAGAGTAGGTCACGCGGGACCTGGACACATCAGGTATCGAGGATGGTCGCCGCAGAGTGTCCTCTACAGCTCATCAACTGAGGGACAGCGCCTACCACTGGTGGGAGCGTGTGAGGGACAGAGTCGGGCACGACTACGGCATCTTCAAAACGGTCTTTCTGGCACAGTATTTCCCCGAGTTGGCTCGATTGGACCGACATCGGGAGTTTCTGGACCTGCAACAGGAGGGGATGTCAATGACAGAATACGAGGCCAGATTCACGGCCCTGACCAGATTCGCGCCAGAGATGGTGGCGACAGAGCAGAACCGTTGCCTACGGTTCGAGGGGGGACTGAGGCCGGTGATTCGGGATAAGGTTCTCGCCTTGAGGTTGCGGGAGTACTCCGAGCTCATGGACACTGCACCGACGGTGGAGCAGGGTATCCGGGATGCGGCCAGGACCCGTGAGGTTCGATAGCGGCCAACCAGCTTTGTAGGGTCGTCCGAGTCACGAGACCCGAGGAGACAGAGGACCACGGGGTTCTTCCGACCACAAGCTCATCAGGGTGGAGCGAGACAGCTGGGGTCGGTAGCATCAGTGGGGCCAGTCGCTTCAGAGAGACGGCTGAGATGCTTTAGCTGCGGGTAGCCAGGCCACATACAGCGAGAGTGTCCGATGGACACGGGGCCGAGATCCGACGAGGCCAGGTGTCTCCGGTGCGGCCGGGTTGGGCACACTATCGCCAGGTGCTATGAGCCGTTGGGGGCAACGACAGTGCAGCGACCACAACTGTCGCGTACAGTACAGTCACCCAGGGGTCGCCCTCGTCAGAGTCAGCAGTCGAGGTTTTCGCAGCCGTCAACGAGTGCGCCTGTTCCGAGACAGCAGCAGAGATCTGGGTATACAGAAGTCAGTGCGCCGGGTCAGAGGCAACAGGCGTCGCAGGGAAGAGTGTACGCAGTTACCGACTCCCGGGCCCCAGAATCCACTACCTATCGCGAGAACATTCAGGGTACGTGTTTATTGTATCATTTATGGGCGTTATTCTTATTTGATATCGGGGCGTCGCACTCGTTTATTTCGTTGAGTTGTGCGGAGAGGTTGGGGTTGAGCTTAGAGTCGTTGAGTCCACCCCTGTGCCTGGACACCCCAGTTGGGGGGGAGTATCGTTGACTAGGGTCTGTCGTGCCTGCGAAATTAGAGTCGCAGACTGTCCTTGCCCAGGTGACCTTCTCGTGCTGGGAATGATGACCTTTAACGTGATCTTGGGAATGGACTGGCTAGCGAAGTACCGAGCCAATATCGATTGCTACAGGCGACGAGTGACAGTGTCAGTAGGCAGTACGAAGGTGACGTGCATTGTGGGTAGTAAGAGCGGGGTCGTCCGGTCGGCGTTGTCCGCAATGGAGGAAGTATCGGTTGTGCAGAGCCGAGAGTTACCGCGAGTGGTATGCGAGTTCCCTGAGGTCTTTCCTGAGGAGTTGAGCGGGTTGCCACTGGAGCGTGAGGTGGAGTTCGGGATTGACCTGGTACCGGGAACGGCAGCGAAATCGATGGCGCCTTACAGGTTTGCGGCCGGCAGAGTTGATTGAGCTGAAGCGTCAGCTCGAGGAGCTTCAGGAGAAGGGATTTATCCGTCCGAGCGTATCGCCGTGGGGAGCCCCAGCACTCTTCGTGAAGAAGAAGAGTGGAGAGCTTCGGATGTGTATAGATTACCGGAAGCTAAACCGGGTTACGGTGAAGAACCGATACCCGATGCCGAGGATCGATGACTTGTTCGACCAACTGAGAGGGTCAACATGTTTCTCGAAGATCGATCTGCGATCCGGATATTACCAGTTGCGAGTCCGAGAGGGGGACGTCGCAAAGACTACATTTCGGACACGCTATGGCCATTACGAGTTCTTGGTGATGCCGTTTGGGCTGACGAACGCACTTGCAGCGTTCATGGATCTGGTGAACAATATATTCCGGCCGTAATTAGATCAGTTTGTGGTGGTGTTCGTAGACGACATCCTGATCTATTCGCAGAGTGAGGCGGCACATGAGGTGCATCTGAGGACTGTTCTGACTCTACTGCACAAGCATCAGTTATATGCCAACCTGGAGAAGTGCGAGTTCTGGCTCGCTGAGGTGAAATTCCTCGGTCGCATCGTGTCCCGTGACGGTATACTGGTCGATCCGTCGAAGATCGACGCGTTTTCGAAGTGGGCACGACCCACGAGTGTCTTCGAGATCCGCAGCTTTCTGGGGTTGGCGGGCTATTATCGGCGATTTGTCCAGGACTTTGCGCGACTAGCCGCGCCGATGACTCTGTTGACGCGCAAGGGAGTCGGGTTTGTGTGGACAGAGGATTGTGAGCCTGCATTCACGGAGTTGAAGACTCGTCTGACTACCGCTCCAGTGTTGATAGTGCCAGAGCGAGGGATCGGGTATGAGGTTTATTGTGACGCATCTGGGGAAGGACTGGGTTGTGTACTGATGCAGTTGGGTAGAGTTGTTGCTTATGGCTCCAGGCAGTTGAAGACACACGAGCGCAACTATCCTACCCACGATTTGGAGCTAGCAGTAGTCGTGTTCGCACTGAAGGGCTGGCGGTATTATCTGTATGGCGAGGGATTTCAGGTCTTCTCGGATCACAAGAGCCTCAAGTACATCTTTTCCCAGCGAGACCTGAACATGCGCCAGCGGCGATGGATGGAGCTGCTTGAGGAGTACGACTTTGAGCTACACTACCATCCGGGTAAGGCGAACGTGGTCGCCGATGCCTTGAGTAGGAAGTCGGTTCCGAGTCTTGCTAGCATATCAGTCCGAGAGTGGGACATGATGGGGGAACTGAGCACGTTCGGGCTTGAGCTAGAGGAGATTACTGGTGACTTGGCCATGTGCTCATTAGTTGCTCAGCCCTCACTACTTGCCCGAGTGTTGGAGGCGCAGTCAGAGGACTTCGAGACGCTAGAGATCCGAGAGAGGGTCGTCCGAGGTGACGAAGTGGCAGGCTGGGAATTTAGTGTTGATTGGGGATTACGGTAGCGAGGAGGGTTGTTCGTGCCGGGCAACTGTAGAGACGACGTGTTGCGACAGTCGCATCATTTGCGTCTTACAGTGCACCCGGGTGGCACCAAGATGTACCGTGACGTCAGGCGGCACTTCTAGTGACGCTGGATTCGGAGAGCAGTCGCAGAGTTTGTGTCGGGATGTCTCGTCTGTCAGCAGGTGAAGGCCGAGCATCAACGTCCCGCAGGATTGTTGCAGCCACTGCCGATTGCCCAGTGGAAGTGGGAGCATATCACGATGGACTTCGTGTGTGGACTACTGAGATCTCCGAAGGGCCTTGACCCTGTATGGGTAGTAGTCGACCGGTTGACCAAGTCGGCCCATTTCCTGGCTATGAGGATGACTGATCCGGTCGACAAGTTGAGCACCTGTACATTCAGGAGATAGTGCGTCTCCATGGGGTCCCGGTGTCGATAATGTCTGATAGGGATCCCCGTTTCACGTCCAGGTTTTGGCCGAGTCTGCAGACCACGTTGGGGACTGAGGTTCAACTCAGTACAGCACATCATCCCCAGATAGACGGTCAATCCGAGCGCACTATTCAGATCTTGGAAGACATGCTGCGGGCATGTGTGCTGGACTTCAGGGGATCATGGGAGACCCACCTGCCGTTGGTCGAGTTTGCCTACAACAACAGCTACCAGGCCAGTATTGGAATGGCACCGTTCGAAGCGTTGTATGGGAGGCCGTGTCGATCGCCAGTGTGTTGGGCAGAGGTGGGGGACAAGAGTCTGCTGGGGCCAGATCTTGTCAGAGAGATGACAGAGAAGGTCGCGCTGATACGCGAGCGGTTGAAGACCGCACAGAGTCAGCAGAAGAGCTACGCCGACAGACGACATTGACCTCTCGAGTTCGCAGTCGGGGATCACGTGTTCCTGAAGGTGAGCCCGAGGAAGGGACTGGTACGGTTCAGACGCAGCGGGGGCAAGTTGGCTCCGCGGTACATTGGCCTGTTCGAGATCTTGGGCAGAGTGGGAGCAGTGGCTTATCGTCTGGCGTTGCCACCGCAACTTGGGAGAGTTCATAACGTCTTCCACGTGTCCCAGTTGCGGCAGTACAATGTGGACCCCTCTCACGTCATTGAGTGGACAGATATCGAGGTGGCTGACGATGTCTCCTATGAGGAGCAGCCGGTTCGGATCATGGACACACGGGAGCAGGTCCTGCGTGGCAAGATTATCCGCCTGGTACGGGTGCAGTGGAAGGATCACGGGGCTGAGTCGACTTGGGAACGCGAGGAAGAGGTTCGCGCGAAGTACCCCGACTTATTCGACTCCCGAGGTACGTCTGTTTTAAATTTCGCGGACGATATTCCTTTAAGGGGGGTATATTGTAATAACCACTCCCGGTCAACGCCAGTCAAACCTGCGAAAAACAGGAAAATTTAAAAAATTTAAGACAGACACTTAATTGAACCTAGACTTGACCCCGAGTGTCATACCGAACCCATCACGGGTAGGGTCACGGATCCGTGACGAAGACACAAATTCGCCAGAACTCTCTGTTCCGTCACGGATTCTTGATGGTGGCCGTGACGGAGTCCATCACGAACCGTAACGCGCGCGCAGGCCTGTTTCCCAAACTCGCTTCAGACTCGAGTTTTACACTTTTTAAACCAAAAATCAGCCTCCCAATAGATTTATCTTGTATTTTTGAGAGCTAAGAAGAGAGAAGAGTTGGGAGCAACCTTGAGTAGAGGATTTCCACTTGAAGAACATCATTGTAATCAAATATTGGGTATTCTATTTCTCTACTTTGGTCAATTATGAAGCTTTGTTTATGTTCATCAATGGTGTTTTCTTCTTCCTTGCTCATGAGTAACTAAAACCCCATAATCTAGGGTTATGGGGGAGTAGAGATTTGATTTCCAATGTGTTGAATGAATGATTGGGTATTGTGTTGAATGATTTGATTTAGGGTTTGTATTTGATTTAAGCTTAATGCTCTATCTCCCGGGTAGGCCTGATAGAAGGTGAGAATTGCAATCTGACACTCGTGAGAGGTGGGTTGCAATTAGGTAAGAAATCTTATACAAATTGGGTTTAAATCTAGACTAGTGATAGCTAGGTTAACATGATTGCAATAACCATAGGATTCGAACCGAAAGTTAGAAATTATCAAAGAACGTAATGCTTTGGGTCTCCCTACATCCTGATTCGTGAGAGCTGGGTGGTTAGATTCCATTAGGGTCCGAAACAACGTGAGGAGTTAGGACTAGTTTGAGAGATGATTCGTTGCCCCTAAAATCAAACTTCACAATAGCCATCGTCATTTAAATGAATTGAAAATGGTCTCTATGAACCCACAACCTTAGATTACTTTTTCTCTAAATTAAAACTCTTCTAAGCTTTGTAAGTACTTGTTCACTGTCATTTTGTTTACTATTTACTTTTTATGTTTTAAAACAAAACCATATTTTAATCGAAATAGCTTGACAACAACTTTGAGATAGAACGTGCTTGACTCGTGCTCCTTTTGGTTCGATAACTCGGAACTAAAAATCCCGAAATACTACTTGACGACCGGTACGCTTTTCGTGTCCTTTTCTCTGTTAAAACCGCAGGGCGTCAAGTTATTCGGCCTGACCTGCATCGATTTCAATTCGCCCGCACATATGCCGATCTAATTTGGAAGTTTTTGTACCCACCCATCAAATCCGAATTTTAAGTTTGGATCCGCCTGAACGGATATTTGGCGGATCGGATATGGACGCGCGATATCCGAATCACTAAAAAAATGAGATTTCGTTCTTATCTTGTAATAACCACTCCCGGTCAACGCAAGTCAAACCTGCGAAAAAAAGGAAATTTTAAAAAATTTAAGACAGACACTTAATTAAACCTAGAATTGACCCCGAGGGTCATACCAGACTTAAGTTGACCCCAATATCGACCAAAGTGATTTCCGGGGGACTCAGGGCAACTTTCTAATCAGTTTGGGAAATGTTGAATTTTCGCTGGAAAAGTCAACTGAGCGACGTTTTGGTCCATTCGAGGACCGTTTTGGATCCAAAAAGCTTAACCGTCGTCGCAGCGGTCTTAGTTGAGCTGTTTCCATGTAGCCCGTGAAGTTTCGTAATTTCTTGGAAAAAGTGCCCGTTCGGGGCCCGAAACGTCCGAATTTCGCGAATCTGATTGGAAAATATCTTCTAGATATTCTTCTGAAAAAGTGTGGGACCCACCTTGCCACTTGTCAAACAAGTTGTGGTGTTAGGTTTGGGGGGGAAATAAAGATGACGCCATTAGGGGGGGTTCGGCCAAGAGGGTTAGAAAGAGAAAAAATAGAAAAAAAGAGAAGAGAGTTTAGAGAGAGAAGGAGAAGGAGAAGAAGAGAGAAAAGAGAAGGAGCTAGGGTTTTTGCTACTATTCTCGATCATCCAACCCTTGGATCGTCTCAAAGTTAGGAGAATCAAACTCACACCGTCTTCCTCTACGGTAAGCACCGAACCGATTCTCGTTTTGGTTTAGTTCAAAAGTTAGGGTTTGGTTAAAATGAGTAGTTTATGGTGGAAATGAGGTGTGGGAATTGTTGGAGACGTTTTGGAGGGAAGAGGGACGTTTTCCGGTGACCGGGAGCTCGGGAGGAGCTCCGGCCACCATAGGGGGTGGCCGGTCGGCCATGGGGTGGCTGGCCGGAGCTAGGGCCGGCCACCACCATGGTGAGCCAGGCCCACTTGAGCCCTAGCCACCCACGGCCAAGGTTGGCCGGGTGGGGCCCACGTGCTCGGGTGCTCGGGTTTAGTGTTCGGGTGGTTTAGGACGTTCCCCGAATCATTAATCTACAACTGGATTGAATTTGGAATTAAAATTGTGAAAGTTGTAATTGACGGGTTTAGAAACTTTAAACGCTAATTAAATGACTCGGAATTCGATTCCTTCGAGTGCCTAGGAACCCTTGAATTATTCTAAGACCGTAGAAATGAAAACCGGAATTTTCGGAGCCCCGGAAGGACGTTTTCAAAACCCGGGCAGATTCGCCATGTCGGGCGAATCGGGCTTTTCCGAGTCCATTATCGACAATGTCGAGTAATTGGGAAGTTTTGGAGTGATCGACATTGTTGGGGTTACTTTTGGGCGTCAAGTTTATTAAATTCCAATTTATGTCTGCGAACTTAAAAGTATTTAAATTGTGTTCTTATTAGATCGTGCTGCAGACCGAGGAAAGGGAAGGCTAGGCGAGTGATCGAGATCACGCCGAAGCTTGTTAGTGCGCTTTTGGAGAAAACATACGAGGTAGGGAAAAGTAGCCGGATCTCGGCCCTGATTAGGGAAAGCTAACAGTAGAATTGCATGTGACACCGGGGTGTCGTGGGTTAAGTAGGTTTATCGAATATTAGAAAGGCAGGTGACATCGGGTAGTGTTGTATGATACAGGGAACGTAGCGAACATTAGAAATGCATGTGACACTTAGTAGTGTCGTAGGAGCAGTGAACTTATCGATATTAGAATTACTGGAGGCATATGACCATGCCCGGAGGTTGATTGTTTAAATTGTGTATTGGGTGGCCATGAGAGCCCGTGTTTACTGTTGTAGTCTTGGGTGGCCATGAGAGCCCGTACTTTGCTGGTTGTGTCTTGGGTGGCCATGAGAGCCCGTGTTTTACTGTTGGAGTCTTGGGTGGCCATGAGTGCCCGTGGGGTTTTTGAGCCCGTGAGTTACTGTTGGTGTGTCTTGGGTGGTCATGAGTTCCCGTGGGGGTTGTTGAACCCGTGTTTTTACCGTTGGTGTTTTGGGTGGCTGTGAGTGCCCGTGGGGTTGTTGAGCCCGAGTCTTGACTGTTGGTGTGTCTTGGGTGGCCATGAGTGCCTGCGGAGTGTTGGACAGGTGTTGTTGATGTTTGTTGAACTTTGACTGTGATTGTGATTATGGTTACCTGAGGTTGGGGGCCCGCTTCATGAAACGGAGGTCCTCGAGCGCACGCGTCTGCATGTTCAGACGGGGTAGGGGGCCCGCCCGTGAGGAAAGGGGTCCTGGCCGCGCGTGCGTGGTTTGGGGGTGACAGGTCGACAGCCTGATCTGACTCTATGTCGGGAAAAGTGCGACAGGTCGACCGCCTGGCCTGAAAGGGATCGGTAAAGGGCGTGAGGGAGGTTACTGAGCAGTTGGAGTGTGATCCTTTTTTATCTTGTTTGGTGTGCGATCCTTTGTGATCTTGGGTGTTGCGTGGTTGTCTGTCGTGTCATTTGAGGAAGTCGTCAATCGTTGTGTTGGGTCTACATTACGTGTCCGAGTGTTGAGTCGGTTGAGGAAGGTAACTATTGTGTGTGTTAGTCGGGTTGTTGTTGGTGTTACCGGCATTGTCTACTAAGTATGCTGTAGTCAGTCTGTTATCCGTGGTGGTGAGCGAACGCTCACCCCTAGCTGCTTTTCCTACAGAAACTGGTCGCAGGTTGGACTAGGTGAGCTTCCGAAGCTTGAAGATCTAGAAGCGGGAGTCCGGGTTTACTTTTGAGTCTAGCGACGTACACTTGTATTTTGTCCGCTTGTGGGACGTACTTTTGAGTTGTAAATAATTATTTTGGTAAGTAAATGGTGGTTTTAAAGTGATTTATGTTAAAAGGTTTCAAAATGTTTTATGCTTCTAAACGTTCGCGTCCCGAGTTCGGTTTTACTGAAATTGGGGCGTGACATATCTTTCATTCCTCACCTCCAAAAACCTCATCTTTAACAGACCCTCATCTCCATCTCCTTCAAACCCTAGCCGCCAAACCCACGTTAACTCTCATACCTCTAGTGATAACCACTCCAACGATGTTGTTGGGGTCTCAAACCATAGGATAATAGCCGTGTTGCTGAGATATGTTGGAGACGAGGTCTTGGGGCGGTGGCGTTGCAGTACGCCGAAGATGAGGCTGTGGGAGACTGATTGCGTTGTGAGATACGTCAAGGAAAGAGACCAATTGTATTGTAGAGCTGCATGATTGAGATGGTGGAAAAAAATCATGCGGCTAAAGTTTGGGTTTATTAGAGATAAAGAAGGTATGTTGAAGTTTGAAAGAGGAAAAGAGACGTGTGACTATTGAAATTAGCTGAGAGATAAGAAATATGCGATTTAGGTATAGATATTTGGTTGGAAACAAGTTCGGGCACAGAAAGGGTTTGGATTGGGATGACATGGGCTACAAACATTTGGGCTGAAAGATGACATGAGCTAGCAAATAATGGGTTTCTGGAGGATCGGGTGATCCGCGGATCCATGAGTTTTGATCCGCGGTCCGCCCAAATGATTTCGGATCGAAATTTTTAAGAACTGAATCCGATCCACCACCTGCGGATTTTTATTTCTCAAGCCTTGGGCCGGACGGATTCACGAGTGGGTCGAGTTCCACATGTTTTTTGCACACCCTTAAGTGCAGGGCTAAAAAAACTCCATAATCGTAGAGTTAGGATTAGGATTTTCTCTTGATAAACGAGAGAGACTCTTATGAATGGTTAGATAGTATGAGTTTATACTTTTTTTTAGTAAACGAAACTTTCATTACTTTCAAGAAGAGCTAATACATGCTTGAAGGCTCTTATGGGACAAACACACTAACTCTGAAAACCAATAGACGTCTATGACATTTTGAAGCCAAACTTTAAAACAATCTAAAGCAAGAAGTAAAACCCAAACAAAACATAAGAAATACTAACGAATATTGCTCAAGGTATGGCCTGAATATCATTGGGTCACCCGAGGAAGACGCTCTTCTTCTGATGTAAAACTGAACATGTGATCATCAGAGGTGAAGAAAGATAGGTTATCCTCAGGGGTTCCTTCCACTTGTCCCTGAGGCCTGTCGGGCGACTCATGGTGCCTGGCGGGGCTGTTTCCCAGCCCTCGCCTGATCTTGTCGAGGCTCGCCAGCCGATCCCCTCTTCATTCCTGGCATCTCCTTGGATGCCCCGAGCTGACTAGACCAGGATGGTCCAGTCCGGGGAGACCCCCCGATTTCGACCCAGAAGCACACTCATCAGGTGTAGTGTTATGAGTCATGGCGGGGTCTTGTCCACGAGATGCAGTGGCCTTAGGTGTAATGTCATAGATCAGTTGGGTGAATCCCAGGGGAACACTCTCCGACTTCTTCCAATTCGTGGTGTAACCCCTATCCTTCCTCTCCTTCCGGTAGTGCAACAACGACTTATCAAAAGTGTGAATATCTGGCATCTCGCAATCACTTGTGACCTATACACCCACAATTCCCACGGAAAGTCGGGAGTTTTGTGTTGCTGAGAGAGCAAGTGATCGTATCCTTAAATTTTGGAAACTGGAGACGCAAATTTCGACAGAGATGGCGGTCTAGGGAATGCCAGTAACACACACTAACTGTCCCGCCCCAACATTGGCCATACTCATCACAAGGGATGTCCACCGTAGTACCCAAGGTCGTCCCAATTTTTCTCTCGTGGTCTTGGTACTGACGCAATATGGAATACCATGCGCGTGGACCCAAAGCTGCAGGCGGTCCAGAGCCGGGGAATCCTGCACAAACGGATACGTTTCCACCAGCATTAACGGGTGACTGTCAAAGCACAATAGTTCATGCAGACGAACCCAGTCACAATCCACTTTCTTGGCAAAGTAGAAACCAAAGACATTCGCTAAGATGTCTTTGATCACTAAGCCTACTGCCGAGGTGCCTCATGCATCCATAAGAATGTGGAACAAAGTATCCTTGCGAGGTTGGCGATCAATGAGGAGGCGACCAATAATCCCAAATTGTTGGCGGGAGAGAGCGGCAGGATCGATCACGGCATCAGCGACGGTGATCTCCAAGGGCTTCTCGAACGCCAAAGAGTAGTCCGAAAAGCTGTTTTGGAGGTCTCGGAGCGGAGCATCATGGTCCGTCACTACAAGCATGCACGGTGGTGACTTGAGAGGCGGAGGAGGGGACAAAAGCCCCTTATGCACTAACGACGACGAAGGCAAGGGTTCTTTCCGATTCAGAAGGAACCGAGGTAGTGGGATGGATGGGATATAGGGGATGCGGTCCGCGTTCGGAAGAGCGACAGTTCCAACCAACGACGACCAGGGCCCCTACCCGACCTGTACCTGATGTCCCTCCGGAACCCTAATTGGAGGCTGGAGGGGAGGAGACAGTTGAGTCGTCTATTTAGGAGGACGTCCCCGTCTAGACGTTTGCAAGGAGTAGTTCGGTGGCTGTGCCCCCTGATCATAAGCCACCATCGCTACTAACGGTGGGGGAGATGAGTTCAGTGGTGACGGCGGTGCATGGGATGGAGGAGGAACCAACGGTGGGGCCTGGATCTTCTTCTTCCGGCTCGCCTTTTTAGGACGCACAAAGTCGTGCGAAGGACAAGGAGGAAGGATACCTAACGTCGTTGTGATCACACGGATGGTAGGTGAAATAGGCGCAAGAGGAAGATCTACGGGAAAAAACAACTCTCGGTGGTGGCAGAACCATGACAAGAGGAGAAATGTGGTGACAGCTCTCGAGCGCCCTAACCGTGTATAGTGATCCTCTTGTCGAGCGCTCGAGAGAGAGAGAGATTCAGTTAGTTTCAAGACTAAGCTAGAGGGAGAGAGAGTTAAATCGGAAGTGTGTACTGTACAGAGACGTATGAGTTTATACTTATTTGTTAGTTAAACTAACTATAATTTAATTACAAAATTAACCAGAAATAGAAAATCGAGCACGTGGTTTCCCACTTGAAAAGGGTGTGGCCTCAAATCACCAAATCCGTCGCGATGATTTGGTGGCCCTACTTCCCCCACCACCCTGCTTTTGATTTATTTTCACCAACCCAATCCGTTACTTTCAGTAATTACATTATATGCCAGGTAAACAATAATTTCTACTTTCGAATTGATTAATGAAACTATATAGACTTGATTGACTATTGATTATTAAGAAAAATATTTGAAGACTCGAGCGGATTTGGGCTTAAAAAACTAAATAGAGTAGATACAATTTTTTGGATCAAATTAATACAAGTTGATGAATTGTTTTGAGTGGAGAATCAAAACTGGAGCTCCACGTGATCTTGATTTGATTTAGTAAAGAAATGTAAATGGGGAATATGTGGGTTCTTTGCAGCTCCCAGGAGAGATATGTGCAGATTTTGTATATATTTATTCCATTATTATTTGCGGTGTCCAAGGCATGGAGATACACTTCCACAAAATCTTATATTACTTTTGTTTCCAATAATGTTTATACCTTTTATATTTTACGTAGCGGATATGCTAAATGATCCATCCTCGTCGTCGTCTTATCGTCTTATGTGTAATCTGCTTCAGTCATGTCTCCAGCTAACAGCTCCTATAATGTCTCAACTAGTAACAGAGTGGAGAAGACTTGATCTTTTGGACATGTCGGAACTAACAAACCACTTGGTTGTTCCTTGTTTGGCATGGGTCCCATGTCTACTGAAGGTAATTAACTTAGACCATCCACAAATCAACTTGATAGTTTCTTTTAACGTAGAGAGCATTTATAAAAACTATGAATGTTGGATAACCAGTATAAGTGGTAGGTTGAAGACCCTAACAACAGAATAAATCCAAGTCTTTCGTAGGATATTCATCGCTCTGAACCTGTAGAAATAGTCTAGTTTACATCTTAAATAACGATAAGAGTTTCTACGATCAACATGATCCAAATAACCTAAAACTTTCAAAGAAAATATAACTAAATGACTCCAAATGTTCCTAAAACAGAAGTAAACGAAACAAAAACTTGAAAGACGCGCATGTATGCTGGTTTTCCCGAGACTTCCCTGCATCGGCAGTCCCGGGTCTGTGAGTATAGGCCCTGGTGGACCTTTCCCACTACCACCCAGGCAACTCATTCCTCCATCGGGGGTTGTGAAGCCTCCCGTTGTGTCTCCCGGTTGTCCACCTCTTTTGCATCCTCCCTTTCCTCCACACGCTCCCGGCCCTGGCCATTGCTATCGTGGGTGTTCCCCATTGTCCTTTCCCTCTTTCAGATCCGTGGCCGGGGCCCGAGTACGGGGCTAATGTCACGCCCCAAATCCGATTTTGACCGGACTCGAGACGTGAACTTAAATAAGTAATAAATAAAACGATTTAATGCCAAAACGAGTCTCAAATAACAGTTTTAAATCTTCAAATAATAACACGAGTAAACAGCTCGGTACAAAGTACGTGGTAAAAGAGTATGAAAAAGGTAAACAGTACGTCACTACACAATCTAGCCTAGGACCCTCGCTAGCTCCCAAGCATCGAGCATCCCGCTAGTATACATCTCGCTCAACACATGAAAGACAACAAGGTAAAGGGGTGAGCTTTCGCTCAGTAGGAAAAGTAGTGAAGGTTATGAACATCAGTTCAATACCACGAGTAATCGTCCAATTAGGGCATACTAGCAAAGCATAACTATCGACAACGCCCACGGGACAAGTACCCACCATCAATCACTCTCACAAGACCATAATTACATATAGAACAACGCACAAAGCCAAGCAGAACGCACATAGCACACAGCTGAACCACACATAATTTAGTACAACCGTCCCAACATCACGGCTATCACAACCCTTCCCATTTATATCGTACCGGAACACAAAGCATCGGTCCCGACATCTTCCCGTCACCGATACTCGGGGTAACATACCTGACCAGCAATACATTCAGTCGGATGTCTTTCCGTCACGGAGACTCGGGGCCTCACACATAACGGACCGGAACATACCTCGGTCGTACGCCTTCCTGGACCACATAGCATCAGGGTAATGGTTAAACCGTCCTCGTCCGCGATACTCTACACTGCATATTTTCTCTCAGTGTAGGTGTTCTACCAGACACAACTCCTCTTGGAACACACATCAAGAGAATAACACGCATCACAATGCCATAGTTCGACCACAGTATACCAACCGAGCCAACTCACCATAATACACAAATCGGTCTATCACTCACCCGATCATATCACAACCAAAGGTTCACATCACAACAAACACGGCACACTTGCCCACACATAGCCACAACATGCTACACCGAGTATATCATAATATGATTCTTAATCTTATCGACACTTAGTCACACATCATGCATCTCAACCAAAGATCAGGCATTTCAATCAGCACCCAACCTAAGGCTCGGCATGGCCATTCTACCAGCACGGCAATTTCCCAAGAATTGAAAGCGATTAATCTAGTGAATCACATCCTACATGCAAACTAAGACTCGTCCGATTGTTAATGTAATTGAAACCGGTTATTCTAGTGAATCACATCCTATATGTGAGCTAGGACCTTTCCGGTTATTATTATTAACATACAAGCATACTAGTAACTTTCCGTAATTAAACCGGTATTCGCTACGTTCCCTACCTCAAAAGCAAACAGATCTCAACTCCTAGCTGCTGACGTCCTGGCTAGCTTCCTCCTCCACTTCACGGGATCCAAGTGCCTCCTCCGCCGTCACGCTCGGGTCCAAGGTCTTGGATCACAAAACAAGTACTCGAATTAAAACTAATTCAGTTGCATTAAGAACGAGAAACAACTAAACTAAGCCCGAAAGTCCAACATAGGCTAAGACGGAAAATGGGCCGGAAAGAGGCCCAATCCGAGTCTGTCACGGTTTGGGTCACGGATCCGTGGGCTGCGCCGTCACGGTTCTCCTCACGGAGCTGTGACTGACGTCGTCACGGTCTCCCTCACGGAGCCATGACGCCTACCGTCACGGTTCCCGTAACGGATCTGTGACAGTTTAGCACTATTCCGTCTTCTTCTTCCTTCAGACGCGATTTTCACGAAAATAATCCAAAAACCTCCATTGACGACCATCCAAAGCTCCAAAAACAGTCCCTAAACGTCTCTACATCAAAACCCACCATGGGTATTCGTCAAAACTCCAAATAAACGAATTAAAACCATCATCTAACATCAAATTCCTCCAAACCTTCATCATCCAAACCCCAAACTTCAAACTCATCCATTGTTCATCAATTTTTCCTTAAACCCATGAACCAAAATCCATAAAAACGAAAAGGGATTAGAACCTCACCTTGGAAATGGTGAGTAGAAGAAGAAAATGGAAGAATCAAGCCCCTTTGGTGAAGAAATGGCCAAAAATCCCTCCTTTCTCTCCTTTCTTCTTCTTCAAGCTTCAAACCTCACTTTCTCTCTCTACCCTCTCTCCAATTTCAGCTACCTTGGGAAATGCGCTGAAATTACACCCACAATGGGTCATATACTCTATAGGGGAATTCTCCAAACTACCCTTTTGCTTCCCACCTCTCAAGACCAACCATTTCAGGGCATATGAGTCCTTTTGAACCCCCCTTTCTTCCCCTCCAAGCAAAAAGGGACACATGTCCAAGTGGGGACCACTCCTAGTTCAAATAAATCCAGCTCTCTTAAATTAATCGGGTTTAACTTCTAATTGGCCCGCGTTTGACCGAAAAGGACCCCGAGTTGACTTTGCCCAATATTACAGTCAACGGAAAGGAACGGCCCAAATAAACTAAATGTAGCGATGGATAAGCTTTTTGGGCACCGGAAAGGTCCTGAATGACTCTCGGAGTCATCGGTTGACTTTTCCAGTAAAAATTCAACTTTAGCCGAAAACCTCCGGTTCGACCGGGATCAACCGGGGCCGGTTCTTACAACTAAAGCGCATTAAGACCAGGCGACACGCTGCCGGGTACCTGTGGTCCATCGCCTTCTTCCTCCGGTGTATTTCAATATTAGTAAGCGGGATACCCTAAGACTGCACGTCAACCGGTTGCACGACACCATGTTGAGTCATTTGGGTTACCTCTTGGGGTCGAGCAACCGATAGGGCCGACGCCGAATAGGCCAGGTCGGTTGGCTTCCCCTTAGGGCTGGGATCCGGTGTCAGAGACTGTACGACGATCCTAGGTAGTATATCAGTGTGGTTCTAATCATGGGTCGATACATATCGCTTCTCCGACGGACTCGATGGAATATCGGCAGACCCTAGCAGGTAGGTCATGTCCGTCAATACGGTTTGCAGGGACCGAGCTAATATCGTGAGGATGAGACCCACCAACTGGTTGCTAGATTTGATATCCCCCGGGTGTGCTGGACGTTGTTCCGGTGGATCGGATACGGCCACGATGACCGGATCGGACTTCGTAGTCGCCTCTGTGATCGATACCCTAGGGAGAGGGTGATCCGCGTCGGAAACTGCCATTAGGGTTTTACAGACTCGGCATGTAAGGCTCATCTCTATGTCAGTATCCGAACTCTCCGGCTCCTGGAGTAACTCAACGTCGAAGCCCTCTCCATCACTGGACAGTTGATCGGCCGTTGGCAAACGTCCCATGGGGCAGTCGGCGTTGTTGTGCAGGCGAGATAAGAAGCAAAAATGGGAGGCGTGCAAGATGGGTACGTTGAGTGATACGCAGTAGATAATGTGGCTCGGGCTCTTATAGACGAGAAGCTATCGGAGACGAAAGCTGTGAATGGCGACGGCGACGGTAGAGATAACGATGACGATGAGAAAAAAAACTCTAAGGGTATTGAGAGCGTAACACGCTGTTTTTTCGATATCAACTTGATAGTTAAATTACCACTTGTAAGCTGCAGTGTCCTCTCCCCCTCAAGAAACCCTAGCCACCATCCTTCTTCACCACCGGTGATGCCAGGCCTTCCGACCTTGGCCGTTGTCGGTGGTAAACCCTTACCCCTTACCCTTCTCCTCCCTTCTTCCTTCTTTTTTTCGTGGATTTTTTCTTCCCCCTGCTTCTTCACCCTCTCTCTCGTTGACCCCGTCTCTGATCTGGTCGTGGGTCTTCTTTCCCCTCCTTCTCATGCGGTGATTGTTGCATATCGGGGCTCGTCGGTGTTAGAGCGAGGGGTTCGTGGCGTCGCCTCTATGGTCGGTTTCCTCGGTTCCTGGTGTAGCTCCCCTTTTCCGGACGTGAGACTCGTTTCCAAGTCGATTTAGACAAGGATCGGTGTGGTCTTGGTGTGCTTTTGCGGGGATGGAGGTCGCTGGTGCAGGTTTAGTAGCGCGGGTTTGGTGGCGCGGGTAAAGTGGCGTGGCTTGTAGATCTGACCATTCCTGGTCAGATCTCTTCTTCTGCTTAAGGGCCCGCCGCGGGTATGGGTTGCTCGTCTGGCATGTTGGTGGTTTCCTACGGCTCCATAGTGGAAGGCATCAGCTCTTCTAGTTCTGGCGACGATCTCCGGCATCGGACGTGGGACATGTTTCCTCTTCAAGGATCGTCGTGGTTTTGGTTCGTGGTCGTTGCTGTTGAGCCTGCCGTCCCGAGGTTGTTGTCAAGTATGGCTTCTCCCTTCTACTATGGCTTTGATAGGTTTTCTCATCCTTTCATTCCTCTATACTTTTCGATTGTTGTTCATGTGCTCTTTGCCATTTTTATGGTCCGAATTGCCATTTTGGTGCTGGCCACCGGTGAGAACATGGGGCTTCGGCCCTAGGAGCTTGATTGATTGTATAGTTGGATTGGTTTATGTCCCTGTCGTGTTGTCTAGCTGACCATCAGCAAATGCAAGACCTCTGCTCCATTTCAGAATTAGGGGTTTTGTTGACAAGGTAGTTGATATCAATCATGTATAGGTTAGTTAAGAGGAGATTCGGGTTGTAGGATGTTGCTGATTTCAACTGGGCTTATTGTTTGTCAATTAGGGTATTTAGACCCTTTTTTCTAAGGGCTTCATACCACTCACTCGCATTCGGATCAACACTACTACCATCATTTAATAGTGCTCCCAACTAATCTAGGTTTTACTCTTAGGCAATTACTTGTCCTATAAGCATTACATTATCATCAACATCATCAGTATTTCACCACAGCCATGCAAAAACTAAGGCTTCTTCAGTTGAACTTCACATCAAGACTTCTCACATACTTCGGAGAGGTATTAAATTTCATATTCTTACATCTGCATCCTTAGGTTAGAGGTTGTTTCATTTGGGTTGATTTTCAATTTCACATTTACTTTAGTTTTGGGGAGTTTTTAGACTTCGGTTCATGGTTGTATCCTTCCTTTTAGCATTCTGTAGCTGAATTGCTCTTTTGTATCCCTTTTCTTCCTCAGAAGAGGTTTAATTTTAATTTGTCTTTGCTGATAAAAAAAACTTAGAGCATCCACAGCTCCGCCGGCACTGGCAGGGAGCTGCTGGCGGTGAGCATTAAAATAATATTTTTTGTCTCCCCGCCAGCTCACCGTCGGCGGGAAACGCCAAAACCGAGTAATGAAAGACTTTTTGTTGGCAGGGAGCCGCCAACGGTGTGAATAAAATATTCTTAAAATAAGAATTAAATTAAATTAAATTGTATTAAAATAGAAGGACTAGTACAAAGACGGCCGAGGAGGGGGTGAAGATAGACAGCGGTACCATGGCATGGCCTCCCGTGGGAAGGGAATGGCCATCCATGAGAAGCAACGACGCCATGAACGAGGATGGAGGGCGTGGTGGGATAGGTGGTTTGGAAGTAGAGTCGAAGGAGGTTTTATTATAGGAATTTCTCCGCCTAACCGACTTCGTGAAGACCATAGGTGGGAAAAGGGTGAGATCCAATGGTGGCGAGGGGCATGCCAGATGCTCCAGAGTGGTGGGGGGCAGTCAGTAGCGCGGTGGAAACATTTTTCGAGCACCGGGTTGGGGGAGGAGGGCAGTGGGAGAGCCATTAGGGCACATAGAAAAGAGTGACTAGGGTTTCCAACTACTAATAATCCCGAGGAAACTATAAAAATATTTAGTTAAAGACTAAATTTATCCACTTGTTAGTTTATGATTCTAACAAGTGGACATGGCGTATAAAAGACATATTCAGTCCTAGTTTTTATTGTATTTTTGTTGTTTTATTTAATTTTCCCAGTGTAGTCATTAGTTGCAATCGTGCTCCACCTTTTATACCGATTGTATCGCCATCTACAAGATGAGATGTCGCTTGGTCCGTCGGCCATGAGAAGAGATATTGTTTGAACCATCATCACCGAGACTAGATGGTTGCACCATCCAAAGCCATTAGATGTGATCGTTCTATAATTTCGTTTTCAAGTTGAGTATTACGAATCTCTATACTCCAACTTTTTTTTGATAAAATTTATTGAGACCTTTTAACCCAAGCAGGGTAAACAGGCAAGAAACTCTAAAAGAGCTTTTCTAAAACATCAAAAAGGTATCACAAAGAAAAAGTATAGACCGTTTTAAGGACTCTCGATCAAACCAATGAACATCTCCTTAAAGAAACGTAAGAATGGATCTAATAGATTTAAATAAGTTGAGAAATCTATGCCCTTCCATCTGTCGAAACAAATGAATCAGCTCCAAAAGTACGCCCCCTGAACAAGTACTCGTTGGGCTCAATCAATAAAGCTAAAAGCCAAAACGATCCAACAACATTTTTAACCAGAGAACAAAAACAAGAAAGTCTAAACAAAATAGAACCTAACCACTTTGATTCACGAACTAAGAAAAAAACTGAAGGCAAAAACAATAAGTCTTACGCCATAGAACACACATTAAACACCTCCAATCAAGCTTCAAAAACCACATGTTGCCTCGTAAATCAAATATAAAAAAATTAACGTCATGTCGCACCACGAAACAACAGAAGATGATATCAACAGAAATCAAGCGCCACCATTGACCTACGATTCTGGCTTGACCAAACACAGAGCCCCGAAGCTGATTGCCATTCTGAACACATCAATCTAAAGTGAAAAGCATTTGACCCCCCAAAATAATCTAAACGTATATTGTTTAATTTGCATTTCCACCTCATCCACCGAATCTATTACCCCATTATACAACACGTTGTTTCGTATTAACCACATTTTCCATACAACAAAGCCCACCCGCACCCGAGATTTCCAAAAAGGTTTGGATGTAGTCGTCATTTTCCAATCTCTAAGACAACCTCTATTTACCCAACATACCCTAAAAGTTTTACTTATATGTGAGGGCTAGAATGTGTCTAAACATGAAGGAACTCCTCGATTTACCAACCTTTACCAGATCCCAATCATTAGGATTCCAACCAAATTTACAACAGATAACTTGTTGTCATAACGACTCATTCTCCATTGCAAATCTCCACCACCATTTTGCAAAGAGGCTTTAATTCATATCCTTTAGTCTCATAATCACTAATCCACCTTCTTCACGAGATCGACACACTGAAAGCCAATTTACCTTACACAAAACACGGGAGGCCACCAAAACATTCCACAAACTTTTTTTTTCTGCCCACTTTCAAGAATATAAATTACTCCCTTAGGTGAACAGAGCAGCGACATATAAAAAATATGGAGTCTCGATAGTGTGGATCTTATTAAGACCTGCTACATCAAGAAGTTTAACTTCCCATAAAGCTAACGAAATTTGAAATTTTGTATGGGTTTTACAAGCTCGTTCTCACATTATTACTCGCTCAAGCCGAATGAAGGATAGAGAGTCACTCGCAGTGATCATGAAAGCATGTATTATTCTCCAGAACTAGATAGTGGAGAATGAATGACATACATAAAAAGAAGATATTGACCCGTTGGACATCGAGGAGTCATCCACAAGGGTGACGTAACGAGGCTCATCATCGACATCAATATCAACATCATCATAAAGAATGAAACAAGTTCCATGGATCGTAACACTCATTACCGGCTCAGAGAAGACCTCACTGACCACATTTAAAATAAATTTTCTTGAGTAGCACGATTATTATGTATTATTTCAACATTGTCTTGTACTTTCGATTTCAATAATACAATCGCTTGTGTTTCAATTTAAGGGTTGATGGTATTATATTATTTAGTAAATTATGCTTTAGTCAAGCTGTTTTAGCTGATGCACCGTAACAACTTGATATTGTTGGGTCTCGAGGTAGGGTTGGAGATGAACCAACTCGCAGCGGAAAATCAATGAAAACCAAGAGACAATTAAAATCATGAAACAACTAACAAAGAATGGATTAACAAGAGAAAAATTCAGCACTAGTTCTTACCAAAACAAGAACACCGGTTAACGAATGATTGGCTTGAGTCTCCAAGACGCCTACGTATCCACATGGGAATCAAAGCCACGTAGTTCTTCTCTTTGAGGACTCAAGAACACAAACATGGAGGTGGAAACTAGCCAAACCCGAAATGGCCATGGAAGAGGGAGAGAAAATGTGTTTCCTATTCTTGTCTTGTGTTTGTTATGTTGAAAAAAGATGACTTAAACATAACAAAACTCATACTTGTCCAACTAAAGGCATGGGACAAGTATGGTGTCAAGTAAGGTGTAAATAGGACAAAGTATGGCAAGACAAGATTGGGTTAGGTGGTGAATCACCAACACCTTAATCCTTGTCTTGCTTGCTTAGTACTAATTAATCAAGACTTGATTAATTAGTTCCATGGGCCTTGGTTGCATGGGCCTTTCATGGGCCTCTTGGAACATGGCCCGTGGCCATTTCCAACGAGGTCCCGTGATTCGCTCATCGCCTCCAAGCCTTCCATACCGGAAATGTCCAACATTATCCGACGCAATCAATCCCAAGACTCCAAGCCTTGTCTCGATCCGTAAAGTCCTATTCACTTACGGGCACATGACCCAAAACGCAGTTTTGGTCATGTCCCGAGACAACTCCCTTTTGGCCATTCTCCATAAATGTGTCAATGAGTTTCATCCTCCGGTGTGACCCTTAGGTTTATGCATGTCAATAGATCAACGTAAAATCCCATTTTACTTGATCCTATTTAAGTGGCAACTAACGAGACTTTAGTATTGCCTGACACTACATAACGAATCGACCCTGTCGATTCTAACCTTTCCGTCATCCCTGTCATTATCCTTTTATCTCCGATATCCTGATTGAGATAAGGCATAGAGCCGTCATCCTTATTATTCTCAATCAATGTTCCTTGATATGTGAGATGACTAAAGATATGATACCCAGTATCATGTGCATGGCCATGCTATTCTTTCAGTCACTCTCGATCAAGCGGCCGAGAACCGATATCTTTCTCATACCTCAGTATGAGGGATAAATCCCTTAGCCGTCTTTCGTGTCACTCATGTAGCCCGTCCCCAAGCCAATCCTGGTCGTTATGGAAGCCCTGTTACGGACAACGTTAGGCTCAGGTCAAACTCAGTTGTTGACTACATAGCGATCACAAAGACTCCTTGGTCTAAGGATACATGACAAGCTACGACACTGAATATGTTCATGACTTAATCTATGGCACATATTCAGGGCGGGTCGTCCAATATCATGTCCGACATGATATCTATGATCAGACTCCGGAATCCCATTCCAATGACTAACAGAACGTAAGCCATAAAGAGCCATCTTTCATACTAGTCGCTTCTAGTGAAGCTTTGTTGACTAGGGACCCATCGAGTGTGATCTATCTCGATCTATGGTTCTATTCGCATGGTGGGCATAGATCAGAGCACACATCGATATATTACTGCAACACATAAGTAATATAAAGCCGCTTTAATTTTATTGCTAACGATGATATATACATTTGGACATTTAGGATTGAACTACGGGCACTAAGACTAACAGATATCTATTTGGCTTTAACAAGACAAAGAAACTGATTTGTGTGTTTTAACTCATAACACTTTTTTATTAAAAGTTGCATTTATTATTAATAATAAAAATAAAAGAGATTCATTGCAGTACATAGGACCCCATAAGGTCCCTTAATAAATAACTCTAGAATATAATGACCGTTTAGAACGGTTTGGAAAAATCCATATAGGCAAACAGAAATAACACTACTAAACTGGTGAAACTGATGAATATTGTTCAAGGTATGGCCTAAGCGCTGTTTGATCCCATGGAAAGGACTTATTTCATCTAGTTGAAAACCGAACCTGACTTCATTAGTAACATAGGGAGGAATGACTTTTACCAAGGACCCCTCCCAAGTCGAGTCCTTGTATCCATGGTAGCCACTCATCCCTACGGGAGGATATACATGAATTATGGTTCCCTCATGGTAAAATTCCCCAAATCTTTGCTCACTAGTTATTAACCCTGGAAAACAGAAAACAGATAAAGTAAAACAGACCAATCGATTTGCTTGATCCAGAATCGAGAGAGAGATCGAGGAGGGTGCATCGATGGAGGTCAAGGAGATGGACTCGCCATTGGTAGCTTTAGAGATGACGGGGGTTGATCATGGACTAGTGATGGTGAAGGAGGGGAAGGCACTGAAGATGGTGATTGACGACTCGGGGGAATCAAGGACGAAGAGGCAGCATTCAAGAGCATTGGGGAGGAGGATCGTCGTCATTAAGACGGAGCAAGGGGATTGGACTGTGCCTGGAGAATCAGTGCCATCTGTAAAGAGCGGGGGCTTGTACTAGCGGTTCCGAGGAAACCCTAACAGAGCTTAGAAACATGTTTTCGATACCTTTTTTTAACTCACAATTTAACTGATATATTGTATATGTTCTAATAGAAATAATTTAACGATGCTCTTTGGTTATGAAAAGTGAAAATCAAAGATTGACTGCTGTGAAATGAAAATAAAATAATAATCTATATTTTCTACTTAGAAGTAATATAACTTTGTGAAAATATTTTATCGTACTTTTTTTTGAAACGGGAAAACAGAGGCGTGCATTACTGCTAATCAAAAGATTACAAAGTAGGGTCGACGTCTCTAGGCACCAGAATATTGTCTGAGCCTCCCGTGGCGACCCAGTTCTCTTGGACCCGTAGAAAACTCTATATTTCATCGTAGATACAAACTGAGGACAACCTCTTACCGCACTTTCAAACTTATTGAAACTAAAACTAGAAGTCCAACTAGAACTAAAAATCCAACTAAGCAGATAAACACAAAAATTCAGACTGAAAAAATAGGGAAAAAACAGCTGCTTCCTTGGTCCCCCCAGGGACGACCAAGCAACGTCACGGTGAGTAGGACCTGGATCCCAGGTCATGCTGGGTTGGCCCCGAATCAAAAATCCACTAACTGTATCGCTCCAAGACCTTCTCCAAGCAGCTCGTGCGGGTGTTCGGTTGGTAAAGCTATACAAAACCAACCCTCAACAGATTGAAGCCATAAACTGTGGAGATCAATTTTGAAATAACCCTGGAGGTTCACTACAGTCTCTTACGCTCAGTATTACCTCGATCGACGATGATGAGGAGAGTAACCATTGGCAGCTCGCATGACTGAAACATAGATTCGGCAATGGTGGAGAGACACGACAAGGACGACGGTGGTTGTGCGTGGGCGAAGGAAGGTTATAGTTCATGTGTAGACAAAGACGACTACTGAAAGAAAGGCTCGAGAGGATGAAAAGGAGGGAGATAGAGCTTCACCAACAACAATGAAGAGACACGACAAGACCGCCGACAACGGATGAAGTTTGGGGTGTGTGGGTTCTCGCAGAATTGAGAACTATTTTTTTATCGTCCTTGACTGCATACCAAGTCGGCTGGTGTTTTGAAGGCTCTAGAGCTGGCATGAATGATCCCACAAGATCCCAAGCTGAGGACTGAGGAGGAGGAGCAAGGAATACAGGTGGAGGTGCTACAACCTCCGTCGGAAGAATGAGTGGACCCGGCGGGGGTGCGAGGGGCCTTTTCAGACCTATAACCACATACCCGGGACAGGTGGTGCTGGGCAGTCTCGATGAAAGCGCATTTAGAGCACTCTACCTCTATCTAATTTATGAGCTTTACCGTTTTAGTTTGGACTATTTTATTTTGTTAGGATATTGAACTTTTACTTTTCAGTCTCGTACTTTTGAAATGCTAGTAAAGGGATGTCTTGGGGTAGTATCTGTGATCCAAAGCAGTATTTTTCTACGGGTTCATGAGCACCGAGTTGGTTACGGGAAACCAGAAAATATATCTGGAACCCAGGGCTTTTACGCACTACCTTGTCTGGTTTACATTTTGCATTAATGACTTCCCCAGTTACTCGTTTAAAAAAATAGAAAACTAAGAAATAAAAGATATACCGCTAGAAGATGGCTTTGTAATTTTATTGATCTTTTTTTTTTGAGAAGGAATGGAAATATTATTAATTAAAGTATTCAGGTGATCGCAAAACTATTTTCACAATACAAACCAATAATTAGAGTAATATTGGAAAACAATGACTGTAAAATAAATGTTGCTCTGGGCAAAAGGGCGGTCGCGGGAGGGGGGGGGGGGGACTACGGTAGCATCCGAAGACACCGATACAGCATGCGCCAACCAAAAGACACTGATCGAGCAGACCAAGTGGAGAATTTTGTAGTGGTGGGCAGATATCTCCCCCAGGAAGTCAGCGTGCGTCGTCCTCCCATCACCAGGGAAAACCCTAGAGGATTTCTTCCCGTGCCTCCTCAACCACGCAGTCGTCGTCGTCGTCGTCCTCTCCGTTGGCTTCCCCGGACGAGTCTTGTCTTGCACCCTATTCTGTAAGGCCACCACCGTAGACCATGGTACCAAACCCTGCATGTCGGCCTCGAACTCCGGCATACCCTCATCTGGTAACACTGGAACTTATAGTGGACACGGTCCTTTCGCCGGATTATCCACTACCTCCTGCTGGCGACTCTCCCGAGAGCGGGGTCCCCGAGCCGGAGTGTTACGCACCCAACTACGGCGATGCGTCGAGATGGCAGGCTGCCCACCATCCTCGCCATCACACCTCGACCGACTCCGGCGAGGCACCGGCCTTGCCGGCTCTCCCGTGGTTGCCAAGACCGTCATCCTGCCTTCCTCCTCCCCGATCTCCGTCGCCCGCGACGCCAACGCACCCGGAAGGAGATCCAAAGACAACACCTCTAGTGAACGCAGCGTCCCATGTTCCCTCGCCGCCTTCGTTACATCCTCCTTGATTAGCTCCATGCTCGGCTCACATAGCCATGCAGAAGCATCCACAGACTCTCTGGAACGCAAGGTCGCTGAAGTCGCCATCGAATCCGAGAGAAAAGTAGCAAAACCTGCAACCCTAAGAAAGGGAACGGCTGCGCAAGCTGCACTCAGATAAATAGTGGATTAATTGCTTAACATAATCTCTCTATACGATATTATATAAGAATTTGACTGTAGTGTTTACCATAAACTTGGAAGATCACGACGAGATGAGAATATCTAAAGAAAATCTTTTGGGGTGACCTAAACCAACAACAACAACAACAATTTAACGTGAGATGCTTTTAATATATTCAAGTGTTGCTTTCAAGACACTATAGAGAGTTTTCGTAATTGATTCTAAGATTAATTAATAGCCTAATTATTGTTGATTGAGGCAGAGAAAATAAAGAAAAGAATAGTAAAATGGGTGAAACAGAGCACCTTCTTTTGCTTGTTCACCAAATCAACCAAAGAAGATCCGCGAGATTCTGGATGAAATCTGTCGGATCTTGCTTTCCAGATTTCATTTTATAACTCCCTCACCCACCTCTCCTTCTTCTCCATCTCTCTCTCACCACCATTGCTCATTGCTCCTCTGCTCTTCATTCCTTTGTCTGCAACTATGGTCATGGCTCACCAGTTTCATGTTCTAGCTGTGGACGACAGCATAATTGACAGGAAGCTTATTGAGAGGCTCCTCAAGACCTCTTCTTATCAAGGTACTATAATGTCCCTATTCAATTCAGTTGGGTATATCACAAGTTTGGATCTTTTTTCATTTTTTGAGGATTTGATCTGAAAATCTCATCTGGGTCGATCTTATTTTTGTTGATTTCACTTTGTGCTGATATGTTTACTTGAATTGTACAGTGACTGCTGTGGATTCTGGAAGCAAGGCCCTGGAGTTTCTGGGTCTGGTGGAAGACGAGGAAGGGGACGAGACGTCACCGCCTGTCTCTCCTGACCACTACGCCCCTCAAGAAATTGAAGTCAACTTGATCATCACTGACTATTGCATGCCTGGGATGACTGGCTATGATCTTCTCAGAAGAATCAAGGTAACTTCAATATCCCAATAATCAAATTTGAAATTGGTTTTGTGGTGATGGATATGTTCTGAAACTTTTTTTATCTGTTTGGTTGATCAGGAATCGAAATCTTTCAAGGACATACCAGTTGTGATCATGTCCTCAGAGAACGTGCCGTCGAGAATCAACAGGTGTTTGGAGGAAGGAGCTGAAGAGTTCTTCTTGAAGCCAGTTCAGATGTCAGATGTGAGCAAGCTCAGACCTCATCTCATGAAGGGGAGGTCCACAGAAGAAGAAGAAGAAGACATTGAAGAAGAAATTAACAGTAACAAGAGAAAGGCCATGGAAGGTTTCCTGACATTTGATGACATGGAGGAAGAAATTACCAACACTCCTGAAAGAACAAGAACAAGATACAATGGAGATTTACAATTACAGATGATTCTCTGATTCACAAAATATATCTCATGGATTAAAGAAAAAAATCAATTTTTTCATGAGGGTTTGGTGAAGTTGGCTCATCTCTGAGGCCGAACCCTTGTGATTTTAAGGTAACACTTAAATATGGGTAAGTTTGGGTGCATAAATGAACTCCCCAAACTCGAGAGACGGGACTTTCGATCTTTTTTTTCCTCGCTCTTCCCTTGAATTTTTCTTAGAGCTTGATGATTCGAGCACGAAGATGTTCATAAGTCATGAATTTCTTAGACAAGAGAGAGGGATAGTTACATTTGATCTACTTTTATATTGCAAATTGACAAGAGATGAATATATTGGAACCATTTTTTGTTTCCCTTCTATGAACACAATATTTCATCTACTTTTATTTCCTATTATTATTAGAACAGGAAATAGCAAAAATGATTATGAAGTTTCTGATTCAAACAAGTCAGAGTTTTGCTGTTCAAAGTGGAGAAGATCCAGATCTCAAACTTTTTTTGTAATTTAAAGACATGATTTGTAGCTTACAAAATACCCTAGTCAAAAAGATTATGGACATGATTTACAACTTAAAAAAGTTTATAGATCCGATTTGCTATATTTAACGCATCAAGATCTCGATTTGCTCCAAAACATCATGATAATTTCTTTTTTGTTGTTTCTCCTTATTAACCACTCAATTGTTTTGACCATGCATATCATAAAATGGTCTTGTGGCTAAACCCAATCCTTAGGAACATTTTCTTAAGAAAATACCTTGAATTGGTTTGGGGAAACTTGACATGTAAGGAAACTTTCTTTTAAAATATTTAAGAAATGATCCAAAGAAAGTCAAGTAGAATAAATTCTTCTTTCTAAGAAAAGAAAAGATGGTGTGTAAAGAGGAGCTTCAAATCCTACAATTGTGTAGCATTCAAGGATATGGTTCTATTAAATCTTTGAAAATTAGAATTTGCCAACCATATTAGCTCTACATGAAAATGAAAGAGATAAAACTTGTAGTTGGCACCAAAGATGCTTGTTGACCACCAAATCAATACCTATTATTGTTATTATTTGAAGAGACAACACATCCCAACTCCATCTTCTCATTCATGTTCCTTGTAATAATTTAGTGTTGTTTGGGCAGAGATCATCAATCATTATACACAAACACTATGATCTTAAAGCTACACTCGATTCACCTAAAACAATAAACAGTTAGTAGTAAAATATTGTTAGTGTTCAAAATTCGGTCTTTCAAAAGTTTAATTTAATAATTTCAAATCTTGATACAACCCTTACGTAATAAAATGATTGTGTTTTTGATATATATCCTTTTATTTTTTATACGTACTTTAAACCACTATATTTATAATTAATTTAGTTCTTGTTTGGCAAATGCAACAACCATGAAGGTGGGGGTCTCATATCTTTGCAAAATCTTGGAGAATTAGTTTAAAACTACAGGTCAATTAGGTTCATATGTAAGAGAGTGGTTTGGAAAACAAGTCTTTGATGATGACATACAAATGATATTACAGCAGCCCGAGATTTTATTTTTGTAAAACGGGCGAAGAAGAATCGTATTTTAATACACGTCTAATTTGATAAATATGAATAAAAAGATTTGGGTACAAAATAGGTCCGAGCTTTCTATTGGGACACCCGACGCTCAAGAACCCGTAGAAATAGTCTAATTTACATTATAGACAGAGAAATAGATTTCTACCTCCTACCATGTGCTGGAAAATTAAATAATCGAAAAAACATAATAATAAAAAAGTATTGTAAACCAACAATGAAACAAAAGCAGCAAAAATAACCATGGCCCTTTGGTGTAGTCCTATACTCCCAAAATAAGCTCTTTAGTCTTGGTCCTGAGTCGTGAGGGATATGCCACCAATAATCTACATCCGAAGTCCAAGCAGCCTCATGGGGCCTAGCGGGGATACTTAGCAACCTTCGCCGAATCCGATACTTCCTCAGCATCCTCTTTGTCCAGAGTTGGAAGCATGTTGGCTGGTGGTTCGTTGCTTGCAAGACCCTCTTAAGCTTGAGTTGGGATGCCCGACTGTAGACCTGACCTAACTTGGCCCTGCTTCTGGTATTCTGCATCTTCATCCTCTTGGGGACCAGTCCTCTTTCAATCTACCGAGGCTCCTTTTCTTTTCTGTCTCGGTAACTACTACCATCATCTGTTGAGGGTCGTCTTGAGAAGGCGACAGTGACTGTGTGGAACTGTCACAAAAAGTGTTGAGCTCCCCACCATCATCTCCTGATCTAGGTTAGCCATGTCACGAGTCTTCATGATCTCACTCGTCCCATCTGGCGATCCTGGATGCGCCCCTTGAAAAAATAGAGGTGTCCTCTCGGGACCCTCCTTAGCCATGTCACCAATCTTCGGTACATTTACCCTTCTTCATCTGGGATTGCAGGAAAACCTGGCGGGGGAAGAAGTTGTCTTCCCTTGGGGCTTTCCTGTTGCTCTGGTTCCAAGGTAAGGGATTATAGTAATTCCTCCACCCGGGGTTCCGGATGGTATTGTGGTGGTCCACATCGGGTCTGCAACAACCTATCGATGTTCACTCCTAGTTGAACCCATAAGGAATCATCAAAACGTACCTCCTCTCGACCGACACCTCGGAGTTTAGGATTGAACGCCCGAATCCGATGAGTAAGTCGTTCACACCGGTACAAATCTCGCGAGGCGTTCATATTGCAACCACACAGTAGTGAACAAACGATGGCACGAAAATTAAAACCGTATATTTCACCTAAGCGGTATGTCCACGTCCAAACTAACCTTGAACCACAGAAAATCATCTCAGGCCTTCAGAGTTGGGATGGGGGCCTAAGTCACCTCTTGCCCCAATGCAATTACGAGTAGAGATCAGATAGGGTCGTTCAGGGCATCTCCCGGGACGTTGTATGCTTAGACGCCGATCTCCATATACCGGAAAGGGATATTGTCCGGTTGCATGCACGACACGAAAGAAGAAGGATCAGCGGGTATGATGCGTGTAATTTTTAACACATAAAATGGCCACATTTTATCGAGTTATATAGGCTTTCAGTCCCATTTTTTATCGTATATTTAAGTTTAGCATGAATAATTGTCTTTTACAAAGTTCTGAATCCCATCCTGAGGATTATGGGTCATTCTAGCCAATTTCCTTCCCCTCGACCCATCCTCAAAACCCGGAGGAGGGCCATGTGATGACGATGAGGGTTGTGATACCATGTTGTAATGTTACCTAATGACAGAGCTGTCGATCCCTATCTTCAAACCTGTTCTTAGTGACTTGATCTTCTGGGTTGTTGGATGATCTTCAAGGTGTTCTTCGGTGGTTAATGTAGCTTCAATAGCATGTGAAGGATATTACTGTAGCACTTGAGAGCATTTCCGTTGAAATTGTTAGAATATATTGTATAGGCCCAGCCCATGAGGCTTATTAGGGTTAACATCGGGTTTAGGAAACCCTAGCAGTGCAACACCACTATATATACATGTACACTATGTATGTTTTCATCATTCAATTCAATACAATTACGCTATTATTATCATGGTATCAGAGCCTCTATCGCTCTAAATATCGCTTCCGCTTCAATCGTCGCCGTCGCTGCCGCAGTTCACCATCGTTGAACGTTGCTCCTCTCCAGCTACTACTCCAACCGCCTGCTCCAGCCGCTTGCTCCTTCTCCGGTCGACCACAACACGTCGACGAGCTCCGCAGCGAGAAGATCTCGGCCGACCACACCACGTCGCCTTCGTTTCCAGAAACGACCGACCCTTTGTATCGCCATCGTTCCTTGCTCCTGCCAACCCACGCCGACGAGAAGAACTCGGTCTCGACCCACGCCGACGAAGCCTCGCGGAGCAGCCATCGCGCGCCGCCTGCAAATCGCGCGGACGAAGACGACGCGTGGCCTTCACGCGCGCCCACGCACACGTCTCCTTCACGCGCCCACGCGCCTCCACTCGCTGACCGCGTGAATCACACGCGCGTTGGCCGTTGACCTGTATTAAAAAAAAAGACTAATCCTTTATTTCAGTGTTTTCTTTTCAGGTATTCCTAATGGAGAAATTTGATATCGCTAAACCTATTAGCGTTTACTTTGATGGCAACAATTATGTGTTGTGGGCTGCAGAGATGTCTAGTTTTCTTCAAGGTAAACTTCTCTGACGTTATGTCACTGGCGATATCATTGTGTCAGTCCAGGGCAAAGACGAAACCAAGGATGCATTCAATGACCGCTTTGATCAATGGGACAACAAGAATCACCAGATCATTACCTGGATCCGTAATACATGCGCTCCCTTGATTAAAGTGCACTTTGCTCGCTTCCATACTGCGAAGGAGGTTTAGGATTTTCTGGCACAACTGTTCTCCACTGCTGACATCTCGCATCACTACCAGCTCTACACCCGTCTTCATTGCTTGAAGCAAGCTCCAGGTCAGTCTGTCAAAGATTTCCTCTCCTAGATGCAACATGTTTGGGACCAAATGAGTGTCGCTCAACCAACGGAGAAGAGCTTTCAAACCTACTGGGATAAAATCAAGGTATTTCAGTTCCTCACAGCTCTTCGTCCTGAGTTTGAAGCAGTTCGGACCGCTCTCTTTCATCAGCCAACATTCCCTGATCTCCATACCGTGGTTGCTGAGCTTCTCTTTGAAGAAACAAGGTTCGAGGGTACGGGAACACCTTCGTCTCCATCTCCTGATGTTGTTCTCTCTACCGCTGCTGGTGGATCTATTGTCAAACCCCACTGTACGTTCTGCAACAGATCTGGACATGTCTTAACTGAACGTAGAACTCATGCTCGTCACCTCCTTGCCTCAGAAACCCCTCGATGGGGTAACTACAGACCCTCTCAAAACTTTAGGGGGGAGTGGCTCCCGTGGGGATCATCGGCCTTCCAACTGGCCCAATGGCATTGTTGCTGCTACACCTGATGTGTCTGCCGACTCTCCTGACATGACTGCTCTCTTGGGTGACATACGAGCGTTCCTATCAGCTCACACTACATCGTCAGGTAACTCATCCACTACTCCGCCAGGTAGCACTTCCACTTGGTATTTTGATTCTGCTTGTTTCAATCATATGAGCCCTTAGTCAGAATTGCTTACATGTGTAACCTCGGTCACCAAGTCTCCGTCTATTCGCACTGCTGATAATTCCACTTTACTTGCCACACACTGTGGTACCGCAACCACAGACTAGTTATCACTACCAAACACCTTGCTTGTTCCAAATTTATCACTGAACCTTGTACTAGTTGATCAATTGTGTGATTTGGGTTTTGACGTTAACTTTTCTAGTTGTACTTCTTCTGTTCTTGTGCAGGATCCACTGACGGGACAAATCCATGGGACAGGACGTAAAGTTAGTTGCCTATTCGAACTCACCTCCCTGGTGATTCCCTCACCATCATCATCCTCCTCGTCTTCTTGTGTCGTTGTCGTCTCCGCTGATCTCTGGCACTCTCGCCTAGGTCATCCGTCTTCCTCTCGTTTGTGTAGTCTTATTTCTAGGGGTTTGTTAGGGTCAGTTTCGCATAACTTTGGTGATTGTGTGTCTTGTCAGCTTGCTAAACATCATAAACTGTCGTTTTCTCTTAATAATACTATTTCCTGTACACCTTTTGATCTTGTTCATTCTGACTTGTGGGGAGCAGCACCTGTTCCGACCATGGGGGGTCTCGGTGGTTTGTTATATTTGTTGATGATCATACACATTTTACTTGGATTTATCTCATGCATAATAAATCTGACTTCAACAAAATTTATTCTGAGTTTTCTGCCATGGTTCGCACACAATTCTCAAAAGTTATCAAAATACTATGTATGGATAAAGGCATGGAATTTAAAGAGTCATCCTTCCTTGCACAACTTTCTTCCACCGGTACTACCGTTCGACGCTCTTGTCCTGGTACGTCGCAACAAAATGGTCGGGTAGAACGCAAACATCGCCATATTCTTAATACGGTCCGTGCTCTCACCATTGCAGCTGCCTGTCCTGAAAGTTTCTGGGGGGAGGCTGCCCTCACAGCTGTTTACACCATCAACAGAGTTCCATCCCCAGTCATAGGTAACAAAACTCCTTACGAGTGTTTGTATGGTCATCCTCTAGTTTATGATCTTCTTCGTGTCTTTGGGTATGTCTGTTTTGTTCATCTACAACCTCATGAACGTACTAAACTTGAACCTCGTTCTCGTCTTTGTTGTTTTATTGGGTATGGGATCGAACACAAAGGGTACAAATGTTGGGACCCTGTTTCCAAACGTCTCTGCATATCTCGCCATGTCACATTCTGGGAACATAAGATGTTTTCTTTCATGTCTTCTTTTCACATTCCCGAGTCTACTCCTTTATTTTCTAATCCTGATATTTATCTGTTTCCTGATGATGATGAGGGTTCTTCCATTGAGCTGAATCCTGCAGGTGCTCCGACATCTCTTCCTTCTACCATGGACCATGTTCCGCCAGAGGATCCCGTGCTAGAGGATCCTGTGCTACCGACTCGACCACAACGTCATCGGCAACTCTCATCTCACCTTCAGGACTTTGAGGTAACCCTACCATCTTATGTCTCTTCCATAGTGTCCTATGTATATATCGGGAGGCTTGCACTAACCCCATGTGGCAGCAAGCAATGAATGAGGAACTACAGGCCATGGTAAAGACTCATACATGGGATCTGGTACCTTTTCCTCGGGACAAGCATGTGGTCGGTTCTAGATGGGTACACAAGGTGAAGACCAAGGCAGATGGTTCTATCGAGCGCTACAAGGCACGTATTGTGGCTCGTGGATTTACCTAGAAACATGGGGTTGATTATGAGGAAACATTTGCTCCTGTTGCGAGACTCACTTATGTTCGCACCATTCTTGTTGTTGCTGTTGGTCGACAGTGGGACGTTTTTCAAATGGACGTGAAGAATGCTTTTCTCAATGGAGATCTTACAGAGGAGGTTTATATGAAGCCCCCGCCAGGCTATGATCACCCCCCACACATGGTTTGTCGTTTGCGCAAATCCATTTATGGACTCAAGCAGGCTCCGCGGGCATGGTACTCCAAGTTCAGTGGTGCGATGGCAGTCTTTGGTTTCGTCTCTAGTCCGCACGATAGCTCATTGTTTGTTCGCCAGACCTCTCGGGGTCATACTCTCTTACTTCTATATGTGGATGATATGATCATTACTAGTGATGATGCTATCGGCATTGTGGATCTTAAGCATCATCTAAGTGAACAGTTCGAGATGAAGGATTTGGGTCATCTCTCTTACTTTCTTGGTTTGGAGATTTCCTCTCTGTCCTCTGCTTATCATTTGTCACAGGCCATGAATGCAGCCGAGCTCATCTCCAATGGGGGAATAACCGATAGCAAGATCGCTTCTACTCCCATTGAAAGCGAATGTCAAGTATCTTCCACCAGATGGTAAAGTCCTCGAGAATCCCACTTTATATCACCGATTAGTTGGAGGGTTGGTATACCTCACTGTTACCAGGCCTGACATTGCATATGATGTCCACATCGTCAGTCAGCGCACCTCGCACTACTCACTATGAGCCCGTTCTTCGGATCTTGCGCTATGTTCGAGGCACCTTATCACAAGGACTACATTTCTCTTATGGCTCACCTTTAGTCCTACATGCCTACTCAGATACAGATTGGGCAGGCGATCCCACAGACCGACGATCTACCACAAGTTACTGTTTCTTTCTTGGTAACTCTCTGATTTCTTGGAGAAGTAAGAAACAGACAACCATTTCCCACTCCATCACGGAAGCTGAGTATCGAGCCCTTGCTGATACTACTTCCGAAGTCATATGGCTCCGTTGGTTACTAAATGACATGGGTGTTGTTCACGAGTCCGCCACTACCATTCATTGTGACAATCAGAGCGCTATTCAGATTGCTAATAATGATGTCTTCCATGAATGTACCAAGCATATTGAGATTGACTGTCACCTTGTCCGACAACATCTCAATCAGGGCACCCTCGCTCTCCGATCTGTCTCCTCTAGCGATCAGATTGCAGATATCTTCACCAAAGCTTTAATCTCAGGGAAGTTCAAACCTTTAGTTGACAAACTCAATTTGGGTTCATTACCACCATCTTGAGTTTTGAGGGGGGTGTTAGAATATATTGTATAGGCCCAGCCCATGAGGCTCATTAAGGTTAACATCGGATTTAGGAAACTCTAGCAGTACAACACCACTATATATACATGTACACTATGTATGTTTTCATCGTTCAATTCAATATAATTACGCTATTATTATCAGAAATATTGACTAACCAAGAATATGACTAAATGACTTCAAAAAATAAAACCGTTTGCATCATTTTCTATATTTTGATTTTGTTTGATTTCAGGTGTAGATCTTAAATTTATATATAGTGAGGCAAGCTTTCACGGTCACCGGGGTTGATTGATTGATTTCATGGGCATTGATCCAAGAAAAGTAGCGTGATGACATATCACTGTATCATTCATTATACGATCTTACATTTAATTAGCATGAATATTAAATATGAAAAGGAACATACAGTACCTTCACAAACGAGGAGCCGCTCCCCCTCTCTTTAACCCTAGTCGTCGCCCCTTTTAGATCTTTGCTTCCTGTCGGCGACGCCATGGTCTCCGATCATGGTCGTCGCCGGTAGGTACTCTTGTTCTACTACTCCGTTTCTCCGGCTTCAAACCCCACCCCCACCCCCCTCGTACCCCCCTTTCCCCTCTCCTCTCAAGGTCGGACCGGCGTCGAATTTTCGTGTTTCGGTGTCCTTCTCCGAATGATGTTGTTTTGGTGTCAACGTACTCGCAAGGTGGGTATGAGCGGTGGTGGCAGCTCCGGTGACTCATCACGCTGCAGATCCGGCCTGAACGGTTACCTTTAACGGGGATCTGGTGTTCGCATTTTCTGGATTCCTCGGGTCAAGATCCCTTGTCAGACGGTGGCGACTCTGATTCGGCTAGTTTTTTTCCCTTTCGTTTTTACAGCTTTTTAATAACTGCACTTGGTGCAGATTGGGTGTGCACTAGTTGCACGGTTTGTGTGCACTAGTTGCACGTTTGGTGTGCACTTGTTGCACTGCTTGGTGTGCCCGTTATGTGGCACGGTTTGGTGTGCACGTTTGTTGCACTTTTGACGTGCACGTGTTTGCACGTTCTAGGGCGTCCTATGTACGTTCTAGTAGGGAGTTTCGGTAATATTATATTATAGGTTTTTAGTTTGAAGTCTGTAATTTTATCGTTTGTTTGTGCACTTTCATCAGATTGTACGTATGTCGCTTTGATTGATATATAAAATTGATGCCTCCCACTTTTCGTCAAAAAAAATATATATGAAAAGGAAGATCATATCCGACTAATAGCCGTTGTCACATGTTGGACCATGCATATGATTGTAAGAAGATGATCCGATTTGAAGGGGCTAGAATGGGGATTTGTGTTAACCTCCAAGGCTTGAAAAATTCCAACCTGGCCATGTCTGAAACAACAAACATATGGGCCATATGGCCCTTTAGGCTTGGAATAAGTCCAATTTTGGCCATGTTTGAGACAAAAAAAAACAGATGCTAATGCTCCATCTTCTGTCATTTCAAGGTCAACAACCATCCGAACAAGTAGTTTTCTATATGTGGTTTTACCGTTATTAAACTGAGAATAAAAATATTTTCTGATAGTTAAATGTGTCTGCAAAATCTAATGATTGGCGGGAAGAAAGAATTTTATCTAAGGTTTATTTAAGGTGTTCCAAGCCTAAGGGTTTGAGAACTCTCAACCCTAGTCTTTTTTAATGATATCGTTATCGTGGTTTAGGATGTCGTTGGAAGTTCGAACATCCATTGTTCTTGTCCTGTAAGCTCTAGTCGGATCTCGTGCACAAGTGATGTCGTCCCTCTCTAGCTCTGTTAAGGTTTCTCCTACGCCTCCAGTGTAGGTGGCTGACCTTCCTTTGGATCGTCACCGTTTCTCCCGGCCACTGTCTGGTCGTTCTCCTCCGTCTCAATAGCGTTGTTATCACCTAGCTCCGCCCTTGACAACAACCCTTCTCCAAGTAATTACCTTTCCTGCTCCGCCTTTTCGTCATGCCTCACCGTCCTTTAATAACCCACCGTCTCGTCACGCTCCTCCCCATCGCTGAGCCCACAATCGATATCCAAATATACATTAACATGGTTTTTGATGTACAAACTCACCAGCAGTGTCAACTATGTCATCAAGCATGATTACAACTAAGGACTACACGGTGCAGAGTTCTGATTTATCCCTGGATGATTTAGCTAGTTGATAATTACATATATAAAAAAAAGAATCAGTAACAAATAAAATCCCCAAATCTAAGCAATCAATGAACCTAATACCCAAAAATCAACAACAAAAACGAAGGTAATGGATATTATGACATCATTTAAAGAATAAGAATAATGAAAAAGATACTAAAGAGAGTCAATTATTCACATAATTATAGTACAAGAACTTATGTGGGGCATATTTGACAACTCTATAATACACGGTTCATTTAAATTGGATGCTTCCATACTTGACTCTTAAATCTTAACTTCCATAATCAAGAAGACTTGACCTGATGGTGACTATTAAGAATAGACACATCAAAGCATTAAAAAACATAGTACATGCCTTCAGTACCTGAACATAACACTATAATGATCTTCAGTTTGAAAAACACTGTTTTGATAACTATTTCAGGCTTGCTCAGATGCTCAATTCAGATCATTTGATAAAGAAAGGTTATTACTTATTAGTGAAGCACCAGTGACAGACATATGTCTCTACCATTATCATTAGGTAATTAAAGGTTATTACTCGTTAGTTTTAAGTTAATTTTTGTGGAGTCAGACATATGTAGAACTGTAATTTAATTGCGAAGTAAAGGAAAATCAAGAAATTCAATAGTCCTAGCACTACAAGTTGACAGTAAAAGTTATCCAAATTCCCTTTGTTTAAATGACTTTGATGCCAGTTCTTTTTAGTCAACTTAGGTGCCACGCTTTTAAATTCCTCTTGTTTATTGTTGTTTCATACTCCCTCATTAAATTTATATAGAAATTGTTGATTAGTCATAGGCAGCTAATTTTAATTCTTCAGCTCTATGAAATTCATAACACCTGTTCAGAGACCTAAGTTAGAACTCAATCCATTTAAAATACATTATCTAAGCCTTATTAATTATTGGATAAGTTTGAACCCTCATAAAATAAGAATTCATCAAGCGAATTGTTCTTAGATGCAATATGTAAGCTAAAGTTACACTTGAACACAAATCTTCTAAGAAAGTATTAAACATATATCACTTCTTTAACATCTTTTTGGATTTTTATTTTCCACCTCGTGCTTATTTGAATTGTGCTTGAAACTCACCTTGGACCACTAAAGGCATATTTCATTCTTCTAACTAAATCAACATATTCCAATTCTGATAAAAGCTTTCACCGGACGCACATAGAGCTCTGGATCAAACAAAAACTCAGTAGTAAATTCAATTAAACACTCATCTATAAGTGCATAACACCCTATGATTAAACTAAGAACACAACAAAGGGCAGGATCATACCTGATTCTGTAGCTACCACGTACACATAGCCATATTCTCACCTATAAACCTAACGCAGTTACACATGATATCTCAATGTTCAGACTGAATGTTTAAAAGTTTCAACCTCATAATTACTACACTTACACAAAACCCATAAGGTAAGATCATATCTAATTATGTCCCTACCACATACATGGCAACCAATAAATCAAACGCAACAAAATATATTATTTGTTATGAATATAGTGTTGGATGACTACTTCATTTTATGGAAGATTCTGGATTGGAGTTACAAGACCTTTGGACTTTGCATTCCCTTATTTATGTAAAGATTAATGTATGTCATTAGGTTATGTCTTCATGTTATGAGCCTATAAGTATAAGATATTGTAAAGTATGAAATAATATCAATACAACAATCTATTCAACTCTCTTCATATTATCTTGTTCTCTCTAATATTGTTCTTCCAATCACAAGATATTATTCATACTTTCACAACATGTTATTAGCGTGAATTGCTGTACTATCCAAGTATCAAAGTTTTTTGTATTATCGTGAATTTATTTTAATTAGATTCATGCTTATTTATACAAGTTCGTTTACGTTTTTCAATAAGTATACTCTGTTTTTTCTATCAGAGAGAGCATATATTAAGCAACCCTCGTTCGAGGTAGAAAAACGGTTATAGACAAAAAACACACCCAGCTACAGGTGAGAAGGGTAATGACAAGTCACAAGTAATGAAAACAAAAACAACAGGGAGCAAAAGTGTGGTAGCAAATGAGGTATCAGCGCTTCAAAGTGAGGAAGTAACAACAAGTGTAGAACTGAAGATGATATGTTGATCCTTAGAGTGAATCTGCAAGGAATTGCTGCAGAATTAAGTCTTGGGAATGAATGCTGCAGAAATGTCTAACCAAGTAGTTTAATTAGTAGCACAGCTGCAGAATTGAGATGTCCATGCCGAGTAGTTTAACTAGTAGCACAACTGCAAATTTGAGATGTCCATGGAGGATAACAGTAGTGGAGATGAGATGTGATGAACAATGAGGGATGGTGAGCCTTGCTTCAGTACCACAATCGAACTGGCTGAACAAAAAGCAAGGGCCTTAAGTTAGCGTGCAGTCCAAGCAATCGAGGAGAAAGCTTGTGCTTCAAGTCAAGGGAACCTTCAAGAGACAAAGGCTTGCAAGATAGCAAAAAAAGGAAAAAGCACTCGAAATAACATAATCCCACAACCAGAGAGAGAATCCACACACCAAGAAAAGTCCATAGACCCAGAAACACTCCTAACCTCACCAAGGGAAAAGCTGAACCCCCAACCCACCCCCACCCACCCAGGACCCAAATGAAAATGCAGAATGAAAATGCAGAGAAACAAGGAGCAGGAGTTAACACCAGTTGAAGAAGAACTCAGATGTGAAAGGAGAGCAATGGTTACTTTTTAGCACAACTTCTTGGGTTGTCACTCCATTGCTGAATTGTGAAATGATGATCCTTGGAGAAAGTGGTCTATTCCCAACTAAAGGTCTTGTTGATAATAGTGATGAAGATTGATTCCGAGGATTCAATGATCCCATTGAAGACTTGATTGTTTCTAGCCTGCCACAGCTGCCAGATTGTGACTTGTAAAATGATTCCCCAACACCTTCTCATTTTAGCAGGGACAAGTAGAAACCAGGAGCAAAATTGTGTTTTGACAGAAGCAAGACAAACCCAAATTAAGCCCCACCACTTACAAATGAGTGTCCAAATATCCCAGGCTCTTTTACAATGCGAAAGGATATGAGAGCCATCCTCAAGATCCCAGGAGCAATGAGTGCAAACAAGTATGCTCTGTGATTTCCAATATACATTGGATCTTTCACGTCAGAAACTTGATGTTTATTATATACTTGTGTTTTGTTGTTTATACTCGAATGTGATATTTGTTGAAATTGAAACATTTGGACTTGAAGTTTCAAGATACGAACTGTTTGCTTATCACATGCTGCAGATTGACTTAAAGGCATGAAACTTGAATATGTATATATGTACATAGGGACATTATCTACTAAAAACCAATGATTTAATACAAACTAAGGACTAATTGTAGCCATGAGATTAGAATAAATGGATGAATGAGATTAAACATCTTAATAATGGCATAGATGTAAATAAATAAAATTTTAAATACATTTAAGACTTTTTAAATGGGAATATAAATTTTGATTTTTTACCACGCAATTAATGTAGCGTCACTGTAGCGTTATTATAGAAAATTAATTGTTTCATTTGGATGAACTGAATGTATCATCTAATATTTTCATTTGGTAGAAGTGTTTCATTTGATGAAAGTGTTTCATTTGGTTGAACTGATTATTTCATTTGTTATTTTCCATACTTAATAGTTTCATTTGCTACTTTCCAGATTTAAAAAGAACTTGATTTTACTGAACCAAATGTTTCATTTTCACTATTTTGAAGTCTCATCTCATCGAACTTAATGTTTCTTTTTTTGGATAAGCTCGAAAAAATTTATTAGGAAAAAAGTTAAATCCAAGAAGGATATAACCAAAAGCGACCATTACAAGGGAGCTCTCAGAAGGAGCTGCGGGAACAAACCCCGAAAAGAAAAACGACCACAAAATAAATCATCAGTGACCCACTCTTCACCTTCTGAAGTCAGGGTCGGATCATCAAAAGCTTTGGTTGCATGAGCTAGCTGAGCCTCGTGAACCTGCTTATCAATGTCCACTGGATTAACGTATCTCTCCCGACTCCGGGAATGGGCTGGTTTGATTTGAACAGTGTAGTAATCTCCAAAAAACTTAGGAGGTCGGCTCTGACGAGTCGAAGCTCTAGACGGTTGCTTCGGCTGACGACCATTGTCAGAAGGTTTAAGTAAAGCCTCCTTCCACGGACTAACCCGTTGATCTCTTTCAGGATCGAGAGATACCACCTGATGTTATAGCTGACCCATTGGATCATGGCCCAAACCAAGCTCAGCAATTTTACCATCTGTTGGGCTTGTATGTAGTAAGCCCGAAATGGGATTCCCAGACAGCATTAGCGTCTCCTTTCCACCGCACGCGTCCTCGCCTACAGCATCTTGAAGAAATGGGCCACCCTCTGCCATTGGGCTCAGGTCTGCAGATCCATCAACGGGCCCGATTGACTGTGCCCCAACTAAACCAAGAAAGGAAGGTGACCCATCTGCAGTAATTTGCGCCGCAGATCTCGACTCCAGGCTGGGATTGCCATCAACTGAAACGTGATTCTCAATTGCGATCCGATTGGAAAGCGAATCCCCACAAGTTTCAATCCCAGATTTATCGCGATTCAACACCGTGATTACTGGGGATGAAACCGGAACCCGATCTCCGTTCAACGTCACCGTCGGACTTGGAGTCACGGGATACTTGCTAGCCAGAGAAGCAACGTTCCAAATAGGCTGGGTGTCACTGATTATCGCCGGACCCGCCTCAGCCTGAATTCCACCGTTCTTCAGCGACCGAAGCACCATGCTTTGTTCCACAATCGCGTTTTCGATGGTGCCTCTCGTACTCCGGTGCGCCTCCGCTTGCTGATCAAACGCGTCCTTATCACCAGAGCTCCCCAAAGCGTGATTCTGCAACGAGCCCGAAACACGGTCGGCCATAAATGGCATGCTCTGTTTTGGAGTTCCGATTAGAGGGCCGACTTTCCGACGCCGGGAAAGGGCTACGAATAGCAGGTGACCATTCATCTTCATCCCGTTCATGCTAGCAACTGCTTGGAGAGCCGACTCCTTTGATCGGAAGCGAACGAATCCAAAAAGATGGTTGTTGCGATTGGGTCTGCTCAACGCTGACGACGACACCACCTCTCCAAAAGGCCCGAAGGTATTACAGAGCCATTCATCCGTAGTTCCGTACGACAAATTGCAGATGAAGATTTCTTCTTTGATTACCTTCCTTAGACGTGTTCGTTTCATGAGCTTAAGCTTCCCATACCTCTCTGGAGCAACCTTGACTTGCTGCGCCGAATCGAAGATTGCCTCCTTCTCCTTTGCGACCTCCACAATAGGAGTTGACAACGGAACCTTGGTCGGAAGAACTTTTTCCTCTGGGACTCGAGCGCTCCGATCATGTCGATGGTGTCGTCGAGAACCACCCGGAACATTTTCCTTGGCACAACCCGTTGACATTGCAATCTGGAAATAAGTCGCATACGATTTGAGTAGGATCGTACAAAAGGAGGAGAAGGACAGCTCCTTCCTCCTTTCGCGAGCCATCATGATATCATCGAACTTAATGTTTCAATTTCACTATTTTGAAGTTTCATCTCATCCATCTCGATGTTTCATTTCATAGAACTCGATGTTTCATTTTGTTGGATTTGAGGTTTCATTTACCTGAAACAACACCAATCAACAATAAAATAATCCGATCAATAACAAAAACCCACATGGTTGGTAACTAGAACTAAACCATACCACAAAATCACCAAACCATTTGCTTCATTGTCAAAGACAATCACTCAAACACATACACATGAGGTTCATTCAAAATAACATTAACCTCATGAAATGTTAATCCATGCACAACACAAGTTTTATGCTTCCATCATGAAGAATACCAAACTAAGATGATCAATTCAGTAAAGATCCATATGACCTTGATGATGACGGGCCATGAAATTCAAATCTTAGCCTTTGGAACAACAAATTTTTCCCAATATGAATTGCTTGTGTAAGAACCGCCCCCGGTCGATCCCGGTCGAATCAGTGATTTTCGGCGAAAGTTGACTTTTTGCCGGAAAAGTCAACTGATGACTCTGGGAGTCATTCGGGAATTTTCCGGGACCCAAAAAGCTTAGCCATCGTTACGGTTAGCTTAGTTGGGTCGTTTCCTTTCAAACGACTATAATTGTGAAAAAGTCAACTGTCAGTCAAACTCGGTCAAATTAGGGACTAAAACTAATTATTTTATTTGAGCTGGATATTTGTGGGGTAGAGGTGGTCCCCACATGGACACTTGTCCATGTTGGCTTGGAAGGGAAGAAATGGGTGCGAATGGACCAATATACCCCCAAGTGAGCCTAAGAAGAGAGAAGGAGTAAGAGGGGCACTTTAGGGAATTCTCCTTTAGGTTTATTACCTCATTGGGACACATTTCAGCCCAAAAACTTTGTGTTGGCCGAAATTCACCAAGAGAGGAAAGAAGGAGGAGCTCCAAAACTTGGAGAAGAAGAAAGGAGAAAAAGGAGAGGTCTTGAACTCATTTTCTTCCCAAATTTTCCCAAAATCAACATCTTCCTCTTCTATTCTCCATTCTCAAGGTAAATCTCCAACCATTTTTCGTTTTTGTTGAAGTTAGTTCATGGGTATCGAGGAAAAAGGATGAACATGGTTGGATTGCCATGGGTTTTGAGTTACAAGCTTAGATGATGTTTCTTGGAGAGAAAAGGGAGATGGATGATGGGTTTTAATTGGATTGTTGTAGTTTTGATGAAGACCCATCATGGGTATTGAAGTAGAGACGTTTTTAGGACTGATTTGGAGGTTGGGAAGGTCAAAAATGGGGGTTTTGAGGTTTATTTTCGTGAAATCGGAGCTGGAGGAAGAAGAAGGATGGAGCTGTCAGACCCGTTACGGATCCGTGACGGGTACCGTGACGGAGTGCGTCACGGCTCCGTGATGGAGACTGTAAAGTCCTGAAAAATTTAATTGTCTTTTACGGGTTTTAATTGACGGGATTGGGAAGCGGTTCGAAAAGTCTGGGAAAAAAAACGAAGATGGACCGGGCTGGGCCAGACCCGACTAGCGACCCGGCCCAAGCCTTGGTATAAATACCAACATTTATGGTTTTAACCCTAAATGTTGTCTGCTCCCTTCTCCCGCAGCCGAATCGAGCCCCTCCCTCACTCCTTCTCCTTCGTCCTCTTCTCACTCCAGACCTCGTCTCCCTCTCATCTCGCCGGAAACGGCGCCTCCGACCTCCGTTCAAGCACGGCAACCACCACCTCCCTCTTCCCTCACGCCCCCACGCCGACCTCCCTCCTCAGCTCCGACCGCGCCGCCCTCGCCAGCGACCTCCCTCTTCCTTCACCTCCCGTTCAACCCGCCGCCGTTGGCCGAGTCTCCGTCCAGCCACGGCACCACCACCGAGCCCCGCCTCTCTCCCTCGTCTTCTCGAACCAGACCCGCCGTCGCTGGCCGTTCCCCGCCGTCGCGGAGCTCCTCTCGCCTCTCTCTCCCGAGGGTCCGCCGCCTCCTCCCCTTCTCGTCGTCGGAACCATCGAACCCGAGCCCCGTCGTCCCAGATCTGAGACGGGCGAGAGGCCGCCGAGCTCCGCCGTGCCCCGCCGCCCTTATCTCCCCTACGGTGAGCCCTAACCGTGAGGTTGGCCGGCCAGACTCGAAACCCGAGCCCCTTTCCCTTCCATCTGTTCCTAGCAAGTGTTTCATTCTTAGTGTTGTTATTGAAGTTGTTCTTGAAACTAGTTCTTTGTGTAACAAATGGAAAAAAGGAAATAAAACGAGTTGATTTTGAAGGTTGTTCTTTCTTTTGGTTTTAGGGTTTTGAATCTGTTAGTACAAAAACGAAAGTGTAAATTTGGAGCTGTTGTGGTTAAATCATAAAAGTAAAGGTTGTATTTTGTAAAAAGGGGAAATTTCAGTTTTAAAATAAAAAGGGAATCAAAATCAATTTGGGTTCTAAAAACGGTTTTAAATCGAGGAGTTGAGAATCAGATTTGTTAGGAAATAAACTAAAACGACGTTGGTTTTATGGTTTGGGACTGAAATCGTCGGAAATAAAACTTGGGTTTTAGAAAGTCGATTTAAGGGAACAATCAGATTTGATTTAAAATGGATCTTGATCCGTTGAGCGTGGAACGAATAATCGGGCTGTTAAAATGGACTGCAATTTGGGTTTAAAAGGGAACAAAAGCAGACCGCTGAATCGGACCTCGGGATTCGTGCATTGGGACTGTGCCTCGCATGCACCGGTTTCGGTGCTCGGGTACTCAACCCGATTCACCGTGACCCCGCTTTTATCCCGCTCGAGTTTAAGGGACTACTGTCGGTTTTAAAACTGGAATAATCGTGACCTTTAAATTAACCTGGGAACCGCCTCTAATTATGGCTTTCGTGTTATCTTTAGCGTCCGGCTTCGATCGAAGTGAAGCCCGGAGGTAGCGAGCCAGAACGTCAGCAGCTAGGAAGCGTAGCGGGTGCTCTTCGGTTGAGGTAGGGAAAAGTAGCTGGATCTCGGCCCTTACTGGGGAAAGTTAACAGTAGAATTGCATGTGACACCGGGGTGTCGTGGGTTGAATAGGTCTATTTAAATATTAGAAAAGCATGATACGGGATTGTAGCGTTTATTAGAAAAGCATGTTACGGGAACTTAGTCATTATTGAGAAAAGCATGTGACACTTAGTAGTGTCGTAGGAGCAGAGAACTTAGCGTAATTGATTTACTGGAGGCATATGACCATGCCCGGAGGTTGTTTGTGAACTTATCGATATTAGATGTACTAGAGGCATATGACCATGCCCGGAGGTTGATTATGAAACTGTTGATATTAGGACTGTTGGAGGCTTGGGTTAAGCCGGAGGTTGATTGTTTATTTTGGCGTCTTGGGTGGCCTTGAGAGCCCGTGTATTATTATTGTTGAGTCTTGGGTGGCCATGAGAACCCGTGTTATTATTCGTGTTTGGGTGGCCATGAGAGCCCGTACTTACTGTTGGTGTTTTAGCTGGCTTACGAGTTAGAGTCTCGGTAAGTTGCAAGCGTGTTTTATCGTTGAGTTTTGGGTGGCCATAAGTGCCCGTGGGGTTTTTGAACCCGTGTCTTTACCTTTGGTGTTTTGGGTGGCCTTGAGAGCCCGTGTACTAAGGTTGATGTCTTTGGCTGGCCTACCGAGTTAGAGTCTCGGGGGGTTGCAAGCTTTCTTTAGCTGGCTTACGAGTTAGAGTCTCGGTAAGTTGCAAGCGTGTTTTATGGTTGGTGTCTTGGGAGGCCGTGAGTGCCTGTGGGGCTGTTGAGTCCGTGTCTTACTATCGGTGTGTCTTGGGAGGCCGTCAGTGCCTGTGGGGCTGTTGAGTCCGAGTTTTACGGTTAGTGTCTTGGTGGCCATGAGTGCATGTGCGTGTTGAACCTGTGTTGTTACTGGTTGTTGATTTTGCTTGTGATTGTGTTTGTGATTGTGATTGTGGTTACCGGAGGTTGGGGGCCCGCTTCCTGAAACGGGGGTCCACGAGCACACGCGTCTGCATGTTCAGACGGGGTAGGGGGCCCGCCCGCCAATAAATGGGTCCTGGTCGCGCGTGTGTGGTTTGGGTTTGTGAGTATACCTTGGCTGGCTTATGGGTTAGAGTCCCAGTAAGTTGCAGCATTTTCCGGCTGGCTTATGGGTTAGAGTCCCAGTAAGTTGCAGCATTTTCCGGCTGGCTTATGGGTTAGAGTCCCGGTAAGTTGCAGCATTCTTGGGTTGGCCTGACCGGGTTAGAGTCCCGGGAGGGCGTTCTTGGCAGCTGGTTTGCGATCCTTTGTGATCTTGTCTGGTGTGCGATCCTTCGTGATCTTGTTTGGGGTGATCCCTTGTGATGCTGTTTGGTGTTGCGTAACCTTCTTTTGAGTCCTTGGAAGAGGTTGTCAATGGCTGTGACGGTCTACTTTACGTGTCAGGGTGTCGAGTTGGTCAGGGAAGGCAATAGTGGGTGTATGTTCAGTTAGAGTACTTGGGTTGGGAATGGTGTTCCCCGGTGTTGAGTTGTTGGTGGTGTTATTTGCTTTGTCTGCTAATTATGCCGTAGTCAGTCTGTTATCCGTGGTGGTGAGCGAACGCTCACCCCTAGCTGCTTTTCCTACAGGTACTGTTCGTGGGACGGACTAGGTGAGCTCTCGAAGCTTGTGGAGCTAGGAGCGGAGTCCGGGTTTTGTCTTTTGAGTCTTGTGACAGATACCGTGTACTTTTGTCCACTTGTTAGGACGTGTTCTAAACTGTATTTATTATTTTGTTGAACAAATGGTACTTTTAAAGTGTTTAATGAAAACAGGTTTTCAAGTGTTTTTATGTTTTAAAATGTTCGCGTCCCTAGTTCGGTTTTACTGAAATTGGGGCGTGACAGAGACCGTGACGGCGCAAGTCACGGCTCTGTGAGGAGAACCGTGATGGTGCAGACCACAGATCCGTGACCCGAACCGTGATCGACCAGAGTTGGCATTTTGGGCCCATTTTGATGGACTTCGAGTAATTGGGACGGTTACGTATAACCGAGCTCTTTTGGGGTTAATTGGGAATATTTTCCTCTTTAAACCAATCGTGAATTACTCTTGATTCTCGTATTATTTTTTGATACTAGACCTTGGACCCGAGCACGACGGTGGAGGAGACTTTTGGACATCGTGAAGTGACTAAGCGTTTGGAAAGCGATCGAGGTAGGGAAAGTAGCGAATACCGGTTTAATTGCGGAAAGTTACTAGTATGCCTATAGGTTGTGAATACTTGATATAATGATAGTATGCATGTAGGATGTGAGGAACGAGTGAAATGAGGGATAACTTACGAGCCATGTCGAGCCGTAAGTTTGGGATTTGTCGTGCTGTAGAAATGCATGTGGGTCATGTCGAGCCCTTAGGTTTGTGTGTTGATTGTGATGCCATGATTTATGATTGTAATGCTTGATGTGTGGTTTATCCGTTGTTAGATTGAGACTCATGATATGGTATACTCGGTGCAGTATGTTGCTATGTTTGGGCAAGTGTGCCATGCTTGATATGACGTGAACCGATGTATGTGATATGGTCGGGTGATTGATAGACTGATGTGATGTGTTGTGGTAAGTTGGCTCGGTTGGTATACCGTGGTTGAATTATGGCATTGCGATGCGTGAGACTCTCTTGATGTATCTTCCGAGATGAGGTGTGTTCCGGTATGATACCTACACCGAGGGGGTATGCCGGTGTAGGGTGGTATCTAGGCCGACGGTGTGGTCCCATGTACGCGGTCCCCCGGGTAGTGGTTCCGGTACGATAATTACATCGAGGGGGTATGGTGGTGGGTTATGAGGCCGACAGTTACGTGATCAGTACTGTGATTGTACCCCGATGCATTTCCGGGAAGACATCTAGGTCGATGTTGTGTGGTCCGGTATTATGTATCGTGATTGTGCCCCGATGCAGTGTTCCGGGAAGATATCTAGGCTGATGTTGTGTGGTCCGGTACGATATGGTGGAGTCGGGTTGTGGACCGCCGGCGGAGTTCGGGGACTACTGTACGGGACGTATGATTGTTTTACTGTGTGTTATATGCTTGATGATCGGATAAGTGTTGTTGATACAGTGTGATAGTGGTCATGTAAGGGTGTTTGTGACTAGGTGTTCTCCGTGGATGTCATTAGTGTTGTGCCTTTCTAGTATGCCATAATTGGACGGTTACTCGTGGTGGTGAGCGGATACTCATCGCCTTAACTACTTTTCCTACTGAGCGAAAGCTCACCCCTTTACTTTATTGTTCTACAGGTTTTGAGCGGGATGTGGTCTAGCAGGATTCTCGATGCTTGGGAGCTAGCGAGGGTCTTAGGCTAGCATGGTCTAGAGACGTACTGTTTATTTGCCACTAAACTTATTTATTATTTGGTTTTGTCGAGCTCTTGACTCGTGATGTTACTTGCATCTTTTAAACTGTTATTTGAGACTCATTTTGGTATTAAAATTGCTTTTGTTATTTATTATTTTAGTTCACGTCTCGAGTCCGGTCAAAACCGGATTTGGGGCGTGACAATTTGGTATCAGAGCCTGGTTACGTCTTTCAAAAACTTCAGACCGTACGTCAATTAGGTGGGTAGAGTTGGGTCGTTAGGTTCCCGTGTGTCGGTTACGCAAGTCGGAAATTTCCTACGCGTAGAAACGAGACGGGGAGGGTCTCGGGTTAGTGAAATATCCGGTCTAGGTACCGTGTAGTTGTTGTGAACCTTTGTGGATGGTGTCATTGTTTGGGTTGTTAGTTTCCGAGTGTGGATGCGGCCGGGTGGTAATGGTGTAATTACCGGGACCCGAGGTGTGTAGCTGCGATGGCTTGCTGTGTGCTTTGATTGTGTTAAATGATTTGTGCAGGTTGTGATTTGGATGTCCCGTGTAAGCGGATGGTTAGTGTAATTTACGAACGATTCATGCCCAATTTTTTGCAGAAACTAAAGTGTGCGTACCATCACGATTCAGCTATAGGGGGCCACTGTAGCCGGACGTGATGGGGGGGACGTCAAGTGGTTACAACGTAGTTCGGGGACGCCTGAACCAGGTTGTAACGACACAATGTCAACATGAATGTTATGTTGGAAAGAGGAAGTGTTAAAGAATTTGAAACTAAGTTGATGTTTCCCATTGTGGAGTTGTTGTGTGTTATAAATGGTGAACTGAGTGACTTGTGTGTAAACTCGCTAATTAAATGTTTGACTTGTGTGACGCACTAGAGTGCGGACTTCTCTGGTTGTGTGAAATTGTTTGACTATACTATACTTAGTATATTATTAGTTCGAGTGCGACTTACTGCCACTGCAGCCGCCACCGTGAGGCATAGCCAGGCAGACAGCCACACCGCTCAGGCGTTGAGAGACTTCCGCAGGTTGGGCACACTTGTCTTTTCCGGGGAGCCAGACCCCGAGGCAGCCGAGAGATGGCTGGAGCGGATGACCCACAACTTGGATACGTTAGGGATACTGGATGGTGGCATGAGAGTATCTTTTGCGGCGTTCCAACTAAAGGGAAATGCATATCATTGGTGTCAGCGCGAGCAGGCGTGAGTGGGGGATGACTTTTCGCTGTTTGGACAGCGATTCCTAGAGCAGTACTTCCCACAATCGGTATTGGATGACAGGCACTAGCAGTTCCTGGAACTACATCAGGAGGGGCTGACAGTGTATGAGTACGAGGCGAGGTTCACCTCCTTGTCCCGATTTGCCTCTGAGATGGTATAGACTGAGGCTCACCGCTGCAGACGGTTTGAGGGAGGGCTTCGCTCGGCGATTGCGTATCGGGTTGCCGTTATGAGGACCCAGATATACTCGGACCTGGTTGATCAGGCACTGGCAGTGGAGCGACGCTTCCGTGAGAAAGCCACCGTTCAGGAGATCAGGCCGAGACCGGGAGGGTCTTTGAGGCCGTTTGAGTCCTGTGATCCGGGGAGACAAAGGACCTCGGGATCGTTCCAGTCCCAGATACAGTTGAGAAGGACGCGACAGGTCGGATCAATGGCATCCGTAGGACCTACCCCGTCAGAGCGAGTGTGTTTTTGGTGCGGGCAGCAGGGCCACGTGGCTCGAGACTGTCCAAGGAGCGGACCAGCAGATCCCAAAATCGATTTTGGGCTCGCACACAACAACGAGCCCAAAATCGAATTGGACTTTTGAAGTCCCTCAAGTGAATAAAATAATATATTATATATGATATAATATTTATTTATTCATTAACTCGTTTTTCGAATTACCAATATAATAAAGATTATGTTGGGCAATTAAAATGCAAAAATGACTCTTGAATTTTTGAAATCCAAAGAGGGTATTTTTGCATGAGCACTACTCCTAAAATGAGACACTTGTCATAAAAGAAAGTCCAAGAGTTGGACTTTCTTGAAATGACTTAGTGGAGTCATGTTTAGGAATAGTAAGCATGCAAAACCTAAGTGAGACACTTGTCCAAGATGGAAGTCCAAGTGTTGGGTTTTTCCAAATAAAATAAGTGTGGTCATGTTGGGTTATATAAGCATGCAAGAGAGAGAAGAAAAATCATATTTTTCATGGTGTTGAGAATGGTTCTCAAATGGTAGAGAGAGAAACGAGTTAGAGAGAAAGAGAGGAAGAAGTGTTCTTCCTTTGTTCTAGCACACAAGCGATTTGGGATATCTTGTTGGTGTGGATACCGGTAGAGGACGGGTTCTTTTGGAAACGTCTCAACTCACACTTAATCCATCAAACCTATTTGCTTCGAATGTTCTTGGTTTGCAAGAAGAAGAGAAAAATCTGCCCAGATTCTGTCCGACCAGCCACTGTAAAGAGCTCGATCGGAGGTTCATCCGAGGTCCGATCTTGCTGATTTTTGGGGTGAACGTTCTTCACACATTGGCCTTCAATATGACCGGAGGGATTTTTATTCCAACGGTTCGTTGCTGAGTTATACGATCTGCAAGTTGGTCCCTGTCTCGAACCAAGCTGAAAAATTGGAAGAGGTAATCTCTCCTTTAATTTTTGTTTGTCGGTTTACTCGGAATTACATGGATCCTGAGGCTATTCTAGGGAAAATTTTTATTTTCCGCTGTGCTTTGCTCCCTAGAATTCCAACAGTGGTATTAGAGCCTCTTGTAATTCGTTTAAACCGACCATGCATGCTTGGTTGTTGTTTGAGCATTTGTGTTTAAGAGGTTTTTGTTGTTGCATGTTGATGCATGTTTGATTGTGGGCTGAATTTGCATGATTTAGGCATGTTGGATAATAGGATTATACAACATGTGTTATAGTTGTGAACTATGATTATGCAAATTAGTTTTTCTAATGGGGTGCACGGTTATAAACCGTGAAAATAATCTATTGAGAATGGATAATTGATTTCATAATGTGATTATGGAATGATGAAGGTGCTAGTAGCACGCATGCATGAGTACTAGTAGCATATTTTGCAAGTGCTAGTAGCATGCATGCATAAGTGCTAGTATCATCCTAGTTCAAGTGATGATAGCATCCTTTTTGGGGGCACTAATACTTTGTAATACTATGTTATGAACATATGGTTTAATTCACAATATGATTGTGATTTGTTAATGGAATTGTGGTTATTCGAGTTGTTTTAAAACAAGTTCGAATATCATAAAATCCAATTGTTGGATTAATTCCAATGAGGTTTTTCTTTGGCAATTCAAATGCCTTAGTGAAAAATTCTTTGAACCCCTTCACCCCGTTAGAGGCGCTACAATTATCATTGAATAAATTGTTTACTTTAAGGTGTGTTGCTTGATGCATGGTGCATAGCATAGCCCATCCCGACCAATTTTGCTTGCTTTAATTTTATTTGGGTTTGTAATTTAAATACGACATGCATGTCGTTATTTTTATTGTAATAAGTTCTTTGTAACAAGAGAAGCCCAAGACGGTGTTTTTCAAGAGAAGCAATTTTGAAGGAAGGTCAAAAAGAAAAGTGGGAGGTGGAACTCAAAGACGGATGTTCAAGATGAAGAGTTCTCTTGAAGGCTTGTTTTTGTTTCACCCCTAGGATTGACCTTTGGTCTTGATATGGGCTTATGAAGACCAACTTAGTAATGAGTTATGCTATGACACGTTTACTTGCTTATGCATGGTATTGCATGACTTATTTATTGTTAAAGTGCTTAGACCGTTTGTATGTGATACAACAGACCTTTTTGTATATGATACAATAAGGAAAAATCAACCCTAAACTAAATATTAAGTCGGTGAGATGTCTTCCAAATTTGTCCAACTATCGAAGCTTAGATCTATGTGTAGGTTATGCCTACGCGTGGTGCATATAGTTCTCTAAGTTAGATAGGATGGATTAAGCACTTATCCATACTTGGAACGTTGTGTGTAGGTTATGCCTACGCGTGGTGCACACAATTGTCTAAGATTGGATGGATCAAACTTTAAATTGCTATGTGTAGGTTATGCTTGCGCGTGGTGCACATAGTCGTTTAAGTTTGATGGCAAGGAGTGAACTTTAGGTTGCTATGTGTAGGTTACGCCTACGCTGTGGTGCACATAGTAATCGAGGTTGCATATCCGGATATGGTTGTACTTTTCTAGGTTATCAAAACAGTTTTGGACCTAGGGCATCAGATAGAATTTGTGTCAACACACATGATGTGTTTATTCTATCCAAGAGTTTCATAGTGATGCAATTGGTAAAGAGTTACCTACCTAATTAGTATCGCTTGTGGCGATTAAGCCCACGCTTACTCCAAGTGGTATTCAATATGGATCTTGGCTTTTAATGTATCCTGAAGATACAACAAAGGGTTGATTGTTTTATATCCGTATTAATGACTTTGCATATCTATCTTTTGTAGATCATGTCTTCAAACAATTCACATAATTTATCGATGCGATCGATCCTTGAGAAGGATAAGCTTAATGGGACAAATTTTCTGGATTGGGCCAGAAACCTGAGAATTGTTCTCAGGCAGGAAAGAAAAGAGTATATCCTGGATGAGCCAGTTCCTGAGGAACCAGCCTCGAATGCTTCGAAATCCATTAGAGATGGTTGAACCAAGCATTTTAATGACTCTGTTGATGTCACTTGTATAATGCTTGGTTCCATGGAGGCTGATCTCCAGAAGCAAATGATGGAGGAGGATGCGTATGACATGATGGTTCAACTCAAGAAAATGTTCCAAGAGAAGGCTAGGATTGAAAGGTTCAATACTGTCAAGAACCTCATGTCATGCAAGATGCCTGCTGGGAAGGGTGTTAGCCCTCATGTGCTTAAGATGAAGGGTTTCATTGAGCATCTTGAGAGACTCGGTTTCAAGTTAGAACCGGAGTTGGCTAAAGATATTCTCCTCCAGTCACTTCCTGATGAACTTCATGGTTTCATTATGAACTTCTATATGCATAACATGGTCAAGACCATCTCAGAGTTGCATGGGATGCTTCAAACTGCTGAGAAGAACATCCAAGGTAATACCAAGGATGTTTTGATGGTTAAGAGAGGAACCGAGTACAAAAGGAAAGGGGTAGGGAAAGGAAAGGGTCTTGTGGCTCCTATGGGTTTAAGGCCCATGTCAAAGCCAAGGCCCGAGTACACTCAATTTCCAGCCCCAAAAGACTCGGTTTTCCATTACTGCAATGAGGTTGGTCATTGGAAGAGGAACTGCAAGAAATATAAAGATGATCTGAAGAAGAACAAGGGTAGTGTACCCAGCTCTTCAGGTATTCATGTTATAGAAATAAATGCATCTACTTTTTGATTCTTGGATATTGGATATTGGATCCGAATCCCACATTTGTATAAATGTGCGGGGACTCAAAAGTAAGAGGGCATTGAAGGAAGGCGTGGTGGACCTACGAGTTTGGGGTGACCATGGAATCATTGCCTTAGCTGTGGGGACATACGAGTTGGTCTTGCCTAGTGGGCTTGTTTTGCATTTTGAACAATGTTATCATGTACCTACGTTTTGTAGGAGTATCGTCTCCATTTCGTGTTTGGACAAAGAAGACTATAAGTTTGCTATTGAGAATAGTAATTTTAGTCTTTCTCATGATAACGTTCATCGTGCAAATGCTTCTCGAGTTAGAGGTCTTTATGTTTTGAACATAGACGACTCTAATGAGAAGTCTCTCTATAACATTGATACAAGAGGGTTTAGTCTAATGAGACAAACCCTATATTCCTCTAGCATTGCCGCTTGATTCATATAAATAAGAAACGCGTATCAAAACTCCAATTCCATGGACTTTTGGATTCTTTTATGAATCATTTGAAACGTACGAATCTTATTTAATGGAAAAGATGACAAAGACACATTTTTTCTGAAACCGTGAGAGAGCTAGTGGCTTATTGGGTATTATACATTGGATGTATGTGGTCCAATAAGTGCAACTGCTAGAGGAGGATTTGGGTACTTCATAACAAATCGGAATTTTTGAAAGGTTCAAAATTTTCAAGAATGAAGTACAAAATCAACTTGGCCAAAATATTAAGGCACTACGATATGATCGAAGTCGTGAATATTTGAGCCAAGAGTTCGTAGATCATCTGAAAGATTGTGAGATCATTTCTCAACTAGCTTCCTCGGGAACACCACATTGGAATGGTGTGTATGAACGGAGGAATCGAACCCTATAGGATATGGTTCGGTCTAAGATGAGTAACATTGATCTCCCAATATCATTTTGAAGATATGCTCTGGAAACTACTACATTCGTCTTGAACAGAGTACCACCAAAAGCAGTAGATAAGACACCATATGAGATGTGGACAAGAAAGGTTCCTGTTTTGTCTTTTCTAAGGATATGGGGATGTGTAACTTATGTGAAGCGTCTACTGACGAATAAGTTAGCCCCAAATCAGAGAAGTTCCTCTTTGTAGGATATCCTAAGTAAACTAAAGGATATTACTTCTACAACGCTACGGAGAACAAAGTGTTTGTTGCTCGGCGTGGAGTATTTTGGAAAGAGAGTTTATTTCCAAAAGAAACAGTGGGAGGGCTGTTGAACTTAAAGAAGTTACAGACCCATAAAGTAGCGTTGTGCCTAAAATGGTTACTCAAGTACATGAACAAGAGAATGTAGTACTTGAGGTTGTACCACAAGTACAAAGGAGGTCTGATAGGACACGTCAAGCCCCTATCAGATATGGGTTTCTCAGTTCAGAGATTAGTGACGTGATAGCTGTGGATCAAGTTGAATCCACATCCTATCAAGAGACCATTGACTAGCTGCAGAAATCCATTCATGGATTAAAGCAGGCTCGTCAAAGTTGGAATCTTTGTTTTGATGAATAAGTCAAAGGGTTTGACTTCATCGAGTACAAAAATGGGCCTTGTGTGTACAAGAAGGTTAGTGGGAGCGCGATCGTATTCTTAGTGATGTATGTAGATGACATACTTGTCATTGAAAATGACATCCCTATCTTGAATGACGTTAAGGCGTGGTTAGGGAAATGTTTTTCAATGAAGTACCTAGGCGAAGCTGCCTATGTATTAGGTATCAAAATCTATGGAGATAGATCTAGAAAGCTTCTGGGCCTAAGTTAGAGCACTTACATTGACAAGGTGTTGTCAAGGTTTAGTATGCAAGACTCTAAAAGAGGGTTTTTGCCAATGTCCCATGGCATTAGTCTCAGCAAGACTCAGTGTCTTATGACACTTGATGAGCGGGACCGCATGAGTAAAATCCCATATGCGTCTGATATTGGATTTATCTTATATGCGATGTTGTGTACTAAACACAGTGTCTCGTATGCATTAAGTGCAACGAGTAGATACCAGGCAGGTCCATGTGAAGGTCACTGGACGACAGCTAAAGGTGTTGGGTCTCGAGGTAGGGTTGGAGATGAACCAACTCGCAGCGGAAAACCAAGAGACGATTAAAACCATGAAACAACTAACAAAGAATGGATTCACAAGAGAAAAATTCAGCACTAGTTCTTACCAAAACAAGAACACCGGGTAACGAATGATTGGCTTGAGTCTCCAAGACGCCTACGTATCCACATGGGAATCAAAGCCACGTAGTTCTTCTCTTTGAGGACTCAAGAACACAAAAATGGAGGTGGGAGCTTGCCAAACCCGAAATTGCAAGGGAAAGGAGAGAGAAGTTGTGTTTCCTATTCTTGTCTTGTGTTTGTTATGTTGAAAAAAGATGACTTAAACATAACAAAACCCATACTTGTCCAACTAAAGGCATGAGACAAGTATGGTGTCAAGTAAGGTGTAAATAGGACAAGTATAGCAAGACAAGATTGGGTTAGGTGGTGAATCACCAACACCTTAATCCTTGTCTTGCTTACTTAGTACTAATTAATCAAGACTTGATTAATTAGTTCCATGGGCCTTGGTTGCATGGGCCTTTCATGGGCCTCTTGGAACATGGCCCGTGGCCATTTCTAACGAGGTCCCGTGATTCGCTCATCGCCTCCAAGCCTTCCATACCGGAAATGTCCAACATTATCCGACGCGATCAATCCCAAGACTCCAAGCCTTGTCTCGATCCGTAAAGTCCTATTCACGTACGAGCACATGACCCAAAACCCAGTTTTGGTCATGTCCCGAGACAACTCCCTTTTGGCCATTCTCCATAAATGTGTTAATGAGTTTCATCCTCCGGTGTGACCCTTAGGTTTATGCATGTCAATAGATCAACGTAAAATCTCATTTTACTTGATCCTATTTAAGTGGCAACTAACGAGACTTTAGTATTGCCTGACACTGCATAACGAATCGACCCTGTCGATTCTAACCTTTCCGTCATCCCTGTCATTATCCTTTTATCTCCGATATCCTGATTGAGATAAGGCATAGAGCCGTCATCCTTATTATTCTCAATCACCGTTCCTTGATATGTGAGATGACTGAAGATATGATACCTAGTATCATGTGCATGGCCATGCTATTCTTTCAGTCACTCTCGATCAAGCGGCCGAGAACCGATATCTTTCACATACCTCAGTATGAGGGATAAATCCCTTAGCCGCCTTTCGTGTCACTCATGTAGCCCGTCCCCAAGCCAATCCTGGCCGTTATGGAAGCCCTGTTACGGACAACGTTAGGCTCAGGTCAAACTCAGTTGTTGACTACATAGCGATCACAAAGACTCCTTGGTCTAAGGATACATGACAAGCTACAACACTGAATATGTTCATGACTTAATCTATGGCACATATTCAGGGCGGGTCGTCCAATATCATGTCCCACATGATATCTATGATCAGACTCCGGAATCCCATTCCAATGACTAACAGAACGTAAGCCATAACGAGCCATCTTTCATACTAGTCGCTTCTAGTGAAGCTTTGTTGACTAGGGACCCATCGAGTGTGATCTATCTCGATCTATGGTTCTATTCGCATGGTGGGCATAGATCAGAGCACACGTCGATATATTACTCCAACACATAAGTAATATAAAGCCGCTTTAATTTTATTGCTAACGATGATATGTACATTTGGACATTTAGGATTTAACTACGGGCACTAAGACTAACAAAAGGATCCTTAAGTACTTGAGAAGGACTAAGGATGCCTTTATGATGTATGGCGGTCAGAAAAGTGAACTAGCTGTAAAGAGTTACATAGATGTTAGCTTCCAGACCGACATAGATGATTTGAAATCATAGTCTGGTTATGTGTTTTTGTTTGAATGAAGGTGAGTTCAGCTTAAGAAGCTCGGTTGCTACAACAGAAGACGAGTAGTTAGCTGCATTGGATGCAGCTAAAGAAAGTGTTTGGATCCGGCTTGGGAATCATCCCTAGTATATCAGATCCGGTAAACATGTATTGTGATAACTATGGGGCGATAGCACAGGCCAAGGAGCCTAGATCGCACAAGAAATCCAAACACATCCTAAGTCGTTACCATCTTATTGAGAGAGGAAACGCTAAGATATGCAAAGTACCTACAAATGATAATGTGGCTGATCATATAACCAAGGCGCTTCCACACCTTGGACATGAGTGTCATGTCAGGTCAATAGGCATTACTTGTAATGTCGATTGGACCTAGTGCAAGTGGGAGTGTTGGTTTTTGTGCCCTAGGCCAATCGTGATTATGGACGGCATTATCATTTCATTAATACACCGGCACTACTATTATCATTTGTGAAATGTTAATAGTGTGAATAATACTCTTTCTTAAGATCATCGGGTTGAGGACCTGATAGTAAAACTCTTAGAAGTAATAGAGTATTATTCACTTGATCCGTAGTCTTACTGATATACTAAGACTAGTATGATGTTGGCTGATGATCACGTTTTACTGATCATACATATTGGATATGAAGTCAAATCATAGATGTCATTTAGGGAAATGGCATTGGATGACCCACTATGAGAATACTACATAGGAACTGTCATGAGTATTTCTCAATACCGTAATATGACTTAAGTCCTCTGACCTTATAGTCATCATGATTTCTACATAGGTGGTTGTGTGCTTTGACACAGTTAAACGTTGTCTTCAACCGGGCAATTATAAAGGTTGTGATTGGGTGCATAAGTGTCTATGTGAGAGATATGGTTGACTGATAAGGGATCTGTCACTCATATAAATATGAGAGATATCGTTTGGGCCCCTTGATAAGTGGGACTGCAGGAAAAGCATGGCCATGCGAATTGATAAAGAGTTATCACTAGCAGTCTACTTAAGTTCAAGAAACAGCGATCGAATAAAATAAGGATGACGACCCTATGCCTTATTCGATCGAGATATCGTTGACAGAAGGGTTAGCATATTAACGGGTAAAGGTTAAGTCGGATTAACGATCATCATAAACGTTTGGGTAGTCATAATGCCTTGCTAGAGGCCAACTATGACATGTGGACGAAACGAGGATTTCGGGCCCACTACCAACACGTGTTATGAGCCTACAGGGTCGCACACAACAACGATCCCAAAATCGAATTGGACTTTTGAAGTCCCTCAAGTGAATAAAATAATATATTATATATGATATAATATTTATTTATTCATTAACTCGTTTTTCGAATTACCAATATAATAAAGATTATGTTGGGCAATTAAAATGCAAAAATGACTCTTGAATTTTTGAAATCCAAAGAGGGTATTTTTGCATGAGCACTACTCCTAAAATGAGACACTTGTCATAAAAGAAAGTCCAAGAGTTGGACTTTCTTGAAATGACTTAGTGGAGTCATGTTTAGGAATAGTAAGCATGCAAAACCTAAGTGAGACACTTGTCCAAGATGGAAGTCCAAGTGTTGGGTTTTTCCAAATAAAATAAGTGTGGTCATGTTGGGTTATATAAGCATGCAAGAGAGAGAAGAAAAATCAGATTTTTCATGGTGTTGAGAATGGTTCTCAAATGGTAGAGAGAGAAACGAGTTAGAGAGAAAGAGAGGAAGAAGTGTTCTTCCTTTGTGCTAGCACACAAGCGATTTGGGATATGTCACGCCCCAATTTCAGTAAACCGAACTCAGGACGTGAACCTTTAAAATAATAAAACATTTTGAAACCTTTTACAATAAACCACTTTAAAAACACCACTTGTTCAACAAAATAACATTTACAACTTAAAACACGTCCCAACAAGTGGACAAAAGTATGGTATCCGTCGCTAGACTCAATTAAACCCAGAATCCCGCTCCTAGCTCTTCAAGCTTCAGAAGATCACCTAGTCCAACCTGCGACCGGTACCTGTAGGAAAAGCAGCTAGGGGTGAGCGTTCGCTCACCACCACGGATAACAGACTGACTACGGCATACTTAGCAGACAATGTCGGTAACACCAACAACCAACTCAACACCGGGGATCACTATCCCCAAACTCAAGTAACCCGACCGACACCCACACACTGATACTTTCCTCAGCCGACTCAACACTCGGACTCGTAATGTAGACCCGACACAACGATCGACGACCTCCTCCAAAGACACGATAGACCACCACGCAACACCCAAGATCATAAAGGATCGCACTCCTGTCAGCTGCTCAGTGCCGGTTGCTAACCGGCTGGGCTCGAGCCTTCCCCACGCGCTTTGCCGATCCCTGTCAGGCTCCAGGCGGTGGACCTGTTGGCGATATATACAGCGCTGCTTTTCCGATAGCTAGTCGGAAGGGGAGCTGCCCTCTCATCGCCTAAAAACGCTCACAACCTCCCAAGACTCGAACTCGGTCAGGCTAGCCAAAGAACGCTCGCAACTTCCCGAGACTCGAACTCGGTCAAGCCAGCCAAAGAACGCTCGCAACCTCCCGAGACTCGAACTCGGTCAGGCCAGCCAAAGAACGCTCGCAACTTACCGATCCCTGTCAGGTAAGCCAGCCAAATTCCACACCACTTCCCGACACGAAGTCGGGTCACTAACCTCGGGCAAACACAATCACAATCACAAGCAAGATTCAACAAACAACAACAAGACCGGTTCAGCACTCCACAGGCACTCATGGCCACCCAAGACAACAACGGTAAAACACGGACTCAACAACCCCACGGGCACTCATGGCCTACCAAGACACACCAACCATAACTCACGGGCTCAACAACCCACGGGCACTCACGGCCACCCAAGACACACCAACAGTAACTCACGGGCTCAACAACCCCACGGCACTCACGGCCACCCAACACACACCAACAGTAACTCACGGGCTCAACAACCCCACGACACTCACGACCACCCAAGACACACCAACAGTAACTCACGGGCTCAATAACCCCACGGCACTCACGGCCACCCAAGACACACCAACAGAACTCACGGGCTCAACAACCCCACGACACTCACGGCCACCCAAGACACACCAACAGTAAAGACACGGGTTCAATCAACCCAACGGGCACTCATGGCCACCCAGACATAACAGTAAAACACGGGCTCTCATGGCCACCCAAGACACAACAGTAAAACACGGGCTCTCATGGCCACCCAAGACACAAAATACACAATCAACCTCCGGCATAACCGATGCCTCCAACAGTACTAATATCAACAGTTTCACAAACAACCTCCGGGCATGGTCATATGCCTCCAGTACTCCTAATCTCGATAAGTTCGCAATCAACCTCCGGGCATGGTCATATGCCTCCAGTAATTCTAATAACGCTAAGTTCTCTGCTCCTACGACACTACTAAGTATCACATGCATTTCCAATATTCGCTACGTTCCCGTATCATGCCTTTCTAATATTCAATAAACCTACTTAACCCACGACACCCCGGTGTCACATGCAATTCTACTGTTAACTTTCCCTAGTCAGGGCCGAGATCCGGCTACTTTTCCCTACCTCATGCGTGTTCTCCAAAAGTGCCCAAATAAGCCCCGGCGTGATCTCCGTCACTCGCCTAGCTTTCCTTTGCCTCGGTCCGCGGCACGATCTAAAAGGACACAATTTTAAACGCTTTTAAGCTTGCAGGCATAATGCTGAATTTTAATAAACCTGACGCCCAAAAGTAACCCCGACAATGTCGATCACTCCCAAACTCCCCAATTACTTGACATTGTCAATATTGGACCCGGAACGGCCCAATTCGCCCGACATGGCGAATCTGCCCGGGTTTTGAAAACGCCCTTCCGGGGCTCCGAAAATTCCCGTTTTCGTTTCTACGGTCTTAGAATAATTCAAAGGTTCCTAGGCACTCGACGGAATCGAATTCCGACTTCCGAGTCAATTAATTAACGTTTAAAGTTTCTAAACCCGATAATTACAACTTTTCCAATTTAATTCCAAATTTCAATTCGGTTGTGGATAAATGATCCGGGGAACGTTCTAAACCACCCAAACACAAAACCCGATCACCCGAGCACGTGGGCCCCACCCGGAAAAGCTTGGAAAAATTCCCTTTTTGCCCCAAAACGTTCCTAACGAACCCCAAACCTCAACCATTCATCTTTAAACCAATTATAACCAAAACCCAACCATAATCAAACCGTTTAAACTTAAACCCTAAATTTCAAACGTACCAAAACGAAAATCGGTTAGGTGCTCACCGTAGAGAATGACAACGGGATGATGAATCTTCAATCGTTGAGTCGATCGGTCGGTCGGATCGTCGGGAAATCACCAAAATCTCCTTCCCTTTCTCTCTCTTCTTTCTCTCTCCAATTCTCTATTTTTTAGCTTAATTGCCGTGTAACACACCACCATTCCCTTTTTAATTTGATTCAAACACTAACACATAGCAAAAAGACTAAAATACCCTTCCGTTTCCTTTTGTCTTTTCTTTAAAGTCAAGGTTAAGGTTGTCCTCTCTTTTTCCTTCCACCACATCCATGACAAGTGGCAAAATGGGTCCCACCCCCTTTTAGGAAAATATCTTCTAGATATTTTTTAGTCAGATTCGCGAAACTCGGCCGTCTCGGGCCCCGAACGGGCACTTTTTCCAAGAAATTACGAAACTTCACGGGCTACAAGGAAACGGCTCAACTAAGACCGCTGCAACGACGACTAAGCTTTTTGGATCCGAAACGGTCCTCGAATGGACCAAAACGTCGCTCGGTTGACTTTTCCAACGAAAAGTCAACATTTTCCAATTGGTCAGAAAGTTGCCCTGAGTCCCCCGGAACTCACTTTTGTCGATATCGGGGTCAACCTAAGTCCGGTATGACCCTCGGGGTCAATTTAAGTTCAATTAAGTGGCTGTCTTAAAAAAAAATTAAATTTTCCTGTTTTTCGCAGGTTTGACTGTCGTTGACCGGAAGTGGTTATTATAGGATATCTTGTTGGTGTGGATACCGGTAGAGGACGGGTCCTTTTGGAAAATTCTCAACTCACACTTAATCCATCAAACCTATTTGCTTCGAGTGTTCTTGGTTTGCAAGAAGAAGAGAAAAATCTGCCCAGATTCTGTCCGACCAGCCACTGTAAAGAGCTCGATCGGAGGTTCATCCGAGGTCCGATCATGCTGATTTTAGGGTTGAACGTTCTTCACACATTGGACTTCAATCTGACAGGAGGGATTTTCATTCCAACGGTTCGTTGCTGAGTTATACGATCTGCAAGTTGGTCTCTGTCTCGAACCAAGCTGAAAAATTGGAAGAGGTAATCTCTCCTTTAATTTTTGTTTGTCGGTTTACTCGGATTTACATGGATCCTGAGGCTATTCTAGGGAAAATTTTTATTTTCCGCTGTGCTTTGCTCCCTAGAATTCCAACACCGCGACCCCATCAGTCGTAGACTGGGCAGTCACCGCAGTTCCATCAGCGTCAGGCTCAGGCGCAGAGAGCTCCGCGGCAGGCAGCGAGCTGCACAGCAGGTGGCATTTCCACCACCCCCGAGAGGCGGGCCACAGACACCGCAGGGTAGGGTGTACGCAGTCGCCGACTCTCGAGCTGAGGGATGTCACTCCGGTCATGGGGCTGCTCAGGGTATGTACTTGCTTTACAATTCATGGGCGTCTTTCTTATTTGATACTGGAGCATCACATTCTTTCATCTCTTCTTCTTTCGCTGGGATGTTGGGGTTGAGGTTAGAATCTTTGAGTCGACTTTTATGTCTTGACACCCCTGTTACGGGAGAAGTAGTTCTGAGTACCGTATGTCGTGCATGTGAGATTAGAGTGGTTGATTGCCCTTTTCTGGTGATTTGGTTGTGTTGGAAATGACGACATTTGACGTGATCTTGGGGATGGACTTGTTAGCGAGGTATCGGGCGTCGATCGATTGCTATCGACGACAGGTGACTGTAGTATCGGGCGACACGATCGTCACTTGCTTCTTGGGTAGTAGGAGTGGAGTTCTCCTGTCAGTATTGACCGTGGGAGATGAGGCGGAGACCGTGCAGAGTAGAGAGCTGCCGCGAGTAGTGTGTGAGTTCCTAGAGGTCTTTCCGGAGGAGCTGTCAGGATTACCGCATGTGCGCGAGGTTGAGTTCAGGATCAAATTGATACCGGAAACGGCGCTGATATCCATGGCCCCGTACCGGTTTGCACCAGCCGAGTTGGTCGAGCTGAAGCGACAACTCGAGGAGCTTCGGGAGAAGTGATTTATCCGACCGAGTACTTCACTGTGGGGAGCACCCGCCCTCTTCGTGAAGAAGAAGGGTGGAGCATTGAGGATGTGCATCGATTATCGGAAGTTGAACTGGGTCACGGTGAAGAACCGTTACCCGATGTCGAGGATCGACGATCTGTTCGATCAGTTGAGAGGAGCGAAGTACTTCTCGAAGATTGACCTACGATCCAGGTATTATCAGTTGAGGGTTCGGGAGGAGGATGTGGCGAAGACCGCATTTCGGACTCGGTATGGGAACTACGAGTTCCTGGTGATGCCGTTCGAGTTGACGAACGCGCCTACATCGTTCATGGACCTGATGAACGGTATCTTCCGACCCTACTTGGACCAGTTCGTCGTGGTGTTCGTAGATGATATTCTGATTTATTCGTCGAGTGAGGAGGCGCACGAGGAGCATCTGAGGATAGTTTTGACATTGTTGCGCACTCACCAGTTATATGGCAACCTGAAGAAGTGCGAGTTTTGGCTCGCCGAGGTGAAGTTCCTCGGGCATGTTGTGTCCCGAGAGAGGATACTAGTCGATCCGGTGAAGATCGATGCGGTCTCGAAGTGGGCACGGCCCAAGAGTCTCTTCGAGATCCGCAGCTTCCTAGGCTTGGCAGGGTACTATCGACGGTTCGTCCAGGACTTCTCACGACTGGTCGCGCCGATGACTACCCTGACATGCAAGGGAGCCAAGTTTGTGTGGACTGATGAGTGTGAGCACTCCTTTACCGAACTTAAGGCTCGTCTGACTACCGCACCAGTATTGATAGTGCCGAAGCGCGAGATCGGATATGATGTGTATTGTGATGCGTCCGGTGAGGGACTGCGGTGTGTGCTGATGTAGTCCGGGAAGGTAGTTACTTATGGCTCCAAAAAGTTGAAGACACATGAGCGCAACTACCTGACCCACGACTTAGAGTTGGCAGCAGTTGTCTTTGTGCTGAAGAGCTGGCAACACTACTTGTATGGAGAGTGATTCCGGGTGTTCTCGGATCACAAGAGTCTCAAGTACATCTTCTCCCAGCGAGACTTGAACATGCGACAGAGGCGGTGGATGGAGCTACTTGAGGAGTTCGACTACGAGCTCCTCTACCATCCGGGCAAGGCGAACGTTGTCGCCGATGCCCTGAGTAGGAAGTCGACTCACTGTCTTCCCGGTATAGCAGCCCGAGAGTGGGACATGATGAAGGAGTTGAGCACGTTTGGGCTCAAGCTCGTTGAGATCACCGATGGCGTGGCCATGTGTTCGCTGGTGGCTCAGCCCACACTAGTTGCTCGTGTGCTAGAGGCACATGCCGAGGATGTAGAGGCGGCAGAGATCCGAGAGAGGATTATCAGCGGTGTTGACACCGAGGGCTGGGAGCAGGGTACTGATATGGGTCTACGATACCGAGGAGGGTTGTTTGTGCCGCGTGGTTGTAGAGACGTTGTGTTGAGAGAGTCTCATCACTCCCATCTTGCTGTGCACCCGGGTAGCACCCAGATGTATCGGGATATTGGACAGCAGTTCTGGTGGAGCGGGATGCGGAGAGCGGTTGCAGAGTTCGTCTCGATATGCCTTACTTGTCAGCAAGTGAAGGCCGAGCATCAGCGTCCCACCGGATTATTACAGCCATTTCCGATTGCGCAGTGGAAGTAGGAGCAAGTCACGATGGACTTCGTGTGTGGGTTACCGAGAGGGCACGACTTGCAATTTGGAGCAAGTCGGCACACTTCTTAGACATGAGGATGACTGATATGGTTGACACTCTGAGCCGTCTGTATGTTCGGGAGAATATCCGTCTTCACGGGTTTCTAGTGTCGGTTGTGTCCCACAAAGATCCTCGATTCACCTCCAGGTTTTGGGAGAGCTTGCAGAGAGCCCTGGGGACTGAGGTCTTGCTCAGTACATCATATCACCCACAGACAGACGGTCAGTCAGAGCGCACGATTCTGATCTTAGAGGATATGTTGCGGGCATGTGTGTTGAACTTCCGAGGGTCATGGGAGGACCATTTACCATTGGCCGAGTTCGCCTACAACAACAGCTTCCAGACCAGTATTGGGATGGCACTCTTTGAGGCGTTGTATGGTAGGCCGTGTCGTTCGCCCGTGTGTTGGGCAGAGGTGGGGGACAGGAGTTTACTTGGTCTGGAGCTTGTTCGGGAGACGACCGAGAAGGTCGCGCTGATTCGGGAGCGGTTGAGGACCGCGTAGAGCCGACAGAAGAGTTATGATGATAGAGGATGCCGACCTCTCGAGTTTACAGTTGGTGATCATGCGTTTCTGAGAGTGAGCCCAAAGAAGGGGTTGTTAGCCCTGCGGTTTATCGGACCTTTTGAGATTTTGATCAGAGTGGGAGCCGTTCATTGCCACCGCAGCTTGGGAACGTTCATAATGTCTTCCACATTTCCCAACTGGGAAAGTACATTGCGGACCCCTCCTATGTTATTGACTGGACGGATATCGAGGTAGCTGAGGATGTTTCGTATGAGGAGCAGGCAGTCAGGATTCTGGACACGCGGGAGCAGGTCTTGCGTGGAAAGACTATCCCACTTGTATGGGTGCAGTGGCGGCACCACGGAGTAGAGTTGACCTGGGAGCGCGAGGATGAGGTTCGTGCGAAGTACCCCAGCCTGTTCGACCCTTGAGGTACATTCATTTTAAATTTCGAGGACGAAATTCTTTTAAGGGGGGTAGATTGCAAGAACCGCCCCCAGTCGATCCTGGTCGAAACGGTGATTTTCGGCGAAAGTTGACTTTTTGCTGGAAAAGTCAACCGATGACTCCGAGAGTCATTCGGGACCTTTCTGGGACCCAAAAAGCTTATCCGTCGTTACGGTTAGCTTAGTTGGGTCGTTTCCTTTCAAACGACTATAATTGTGAAAAAGTCAACTGTCAGTCAAACTCAGTCAAATTAGGGACTAAAACTAATTATTTTATTTGAGCTGGATATTTGTGGGGTAGAGGTGGTCCCCACATGGACTCTTGTCCATGTTGGCTTGGAAGGGAAGAAATGGGTGCAAATGGACCAATATACCCCCAAGTGAGCCTAAGAAGAGAAATGGAGTAAGAGGGGCACTTTAGGGAATTCTCCTTTAGGTTTAATACCTCATTGGGACACATTTCAGCCCAAAAACTTTGTGTTGGCCAAAATTCACCATGAGAGAAAAGAAGGAGGAGCTCCAAAACTTGGAGAAGAAGAAAGGAGAAAAAGGAGAGGTCTTGAACTCATTTTCTTCCCAAATCTTCCCAAAATCAACATCTTCCTCTTCTATTCTCCATTCTCAAGGTAAATCTCCAACCATTTTTCGTTTTTGTTGAAGTTAGTTCATGGGTATTGAGGAAAAAGGATGAACATGGTTGGATTGCCATGGGTTTTGAGTTACAAGCTTAGATGATGTTTTTTGGAGAGAAAATGGAGATGGATGATTGTTTTTAATTGGATTGTTGTGGTTTTGATGAAGACCCATCATGGGTATTGAAGTAGAGACGTTTTTAGGACTGATTTGGAGGTTGGGAAGGTCAAAAATGGAGGTTTTGAGGTTTATTTTCGTGAAATCGGAGCTGCAGGAAGAAGGATGGAGCTGTCAGACCCGTCACGGATCCGTGACGGGTACCGTGACGGAGTGCGTCACGGCTCCGTGATGGAGACCGTGACGGCACAAGTCACAGCTCCGTGAGGAGAACCATGACGGTGCATACCACGGATCCGTGACCCGAACCGTGATCGACCAGAGTTGGGCCTTATGGGCCCATTTTGATGGATTTTGAGTAATTGGGACGGTTACCTATAACCAAGCTCTTTTGGGGTTAATTGGGAATGTTTTCCTCTTTAAACCAATCGTGAATTACTCTTGACCTTGGACCCGAGCACGGCGGTGGAGGATACTTTTGGACACCTCGAAGTGACTAAGCGTTTGGAAAGCGATCGAGGTAGGGAAAGTAGCGAATACCGGTATAATTGCGGAAAGTTACTAGTATGCCTATAGGCTGCGAATACTTGATATAATGACAGTATGCATGTAGGATGTGAGGAACGAGTGAAATGAGGGATAACTTATGAGCCATGTCGAGCCGTAAGTTTGGGATTTGTCGTGCTGTAGAAATGCATGTGGGCCATGTCGAGCCCTTAGGTTTGTGTGTTGATTGTGATGCCATGATCTATGATTGTGATGCTTGATGTGTGGTTTATCCGTTGTTAGATTGAGAATCATGATATGGTATACTCGTTGTAGTATGTTGCTATGTTTGGGCAAGTGTGCCATGCTTGATATAACGTGAACCAATGTATGTGATATGGTCGGGTGATTGATAGATCGATGTGATGTGTTGTGGTAAGTTGGCTCGGTTGGTATATCGTGGTTGAATTATGGCATTGCGATGCGTGGGACTCTCTTGATGTATGTTCCAAGATGAGGTGTGTTCCGGTATGATACCTACACCGAAGGGGTATGCCGATGTAGGGTGATATCTAGGCCGACAGTGTGGTCCCACGTACGCGGTCCCCCGGGTAGTGGTTCCGGTACGATACCTACATCGAGGGGGTATGCCGGTGTAGGGTATCTAAGCCGATGCTGTGTGGTCCGGTATGATGTATCGTTTTTGTGCCCCGATGGAGTGTTCTGGGAAGATATCTAGGCCGATGATGTGTGGTCCGTTACGATATGGTGGAGTCGGGCTGTGGACAGCCGTCGGAGTTCGGGGACTGATGTACGAGACGTATGATTGTTTTACTGTGTGTTGTATGCTTGATGATCGGATAAGTGTTGTGGATACAGTGTGATAGTGGTCGTGTAAGGGTGTTTGTGACTAGGTGTTCTCCGTGGATGTCATTGGTGTTGTGCCTTGCTAGTATGCCCTAATTGGACGGTTACTCGTGGTGGTGAGCGGATACTCATCGCCTTAACTACTTTTCCTACTGTGCGAAAGCTCACCCCTTTACTTTATTGTTCTACAAGTTTTGATCGGGATGTGGTCTAGCGGGATTCTCGATGCTTGGGAGCTAGCGAGCGTCTTAGGCTAGCATGGTCTAGAGACGTACTGTTTATTTGCCACTAAACTTATTTATTATTTGGTTTTGTCGAGCTATTGACTCGTGATGTTACTTGGATCTTTTAAATGTTATTTGAGACTCAATTTCGTATTAAAATTGCTATTGTTATTTATTATTTTAGTTCACGCCTCGAGTCCGGTCAAAACCGGATTTGGGGCGTGACCGCTTGGAAACGCTTAAAACTGAAGAACCAGTCGGACATGACTTCCTACCGAAATCATCTAGAGAAGAAATATTGAAATAGGTGAAGCTTGAGTTTTCAATTAACCCCACGGAGGCGTAACTTCCTATGACGAGCAAATACGGTGGTGGTGGCGGATCTACAACATGAGTAGCGACTTATGCTGAAGACTGGCCAGCGAATGCATCAAGACGGACCCAATGGGGCAAGCCTACGAACTCTACCCCAGATCTAGTCCCTCCAAGGAGCGTAACAGTGGCTACGGCACGACGGAGAGCACACGTGCGACAACGAGCAAAGTAGGTAGAGAGACGGTTAGAGACATGATCGATTGGGAGGGTTGGGTGTGCGTATTTGTGGGGGTTTGTGGCCTCCGACTGAGGAGAGAGGAGGGCGGCGAAGGATCTCGACCGGTGGTGAGGCGGACCAAAGGCGGCGACAACATCCGTTTGTGATGCGAACCAGAGGCGCGCGAGAGGGGATGAGACTAGAGGTTAGGCAACGGCGTGAATCAAGCGGTTGTGCCCATGGATTCAATGATAATGGTTGTGGCTGAGGTTGTGGGGGAATGTATGAACTGAGCTTCGATGAGATGATGCATCAATTAGGTTTAGTGAAAATATAAAGATGAAAAGACGAGCACATCCTTTATTAGAGTAAAATATTAAAATTAAAAATGAAATTGAAGAAAATTACATTTCATGCTATTTTTAATATATTTAATCTTAACTATTGAAATCATCTCATCTAATGGATATAGTTTTCTTTTTGAAACGGGAAAGAGGTAGTTGTATTACGAATTCGTAACATGATTACAAGGAGGGACATAACAGTCCCGGATACCAGCCTTTTGTCCCAACCGGCCGTAGCCCGTCGGGCGCACATGGTTCCATACACATAGTCTGCTTTGATAAGCAGATCCGAACTCAAGAGTTCCTCTATCCAACCTTACAAGGACATAACAAACCAAAGTCCTAAACTTATTGAGCCAAACGGTTATTCGACCTAACACAGTGAATAACCAATCATTTATTCGACCTAAAACAGAATAAAAAAGTAGCACACGATCGAAAGAGCAAACTACCAAATCTGCGATGCCAGTTCTTCTAGACCCCGTGCCATTGGAGCAACATGGTATCGTCAATTCTTCTTCTTGATTCGCCCGACTCTTTCGAAATAGTGCGGAAGACGAGAACAACGATTCGACCCACAGCGGGTTGTTCGAGATCGAGGGTCCAGACTTCGGGTGCCGTAGAGACCGGCCCCTTCTTATCGTCCTTCCTCCCGGATCCCAGATCCATCGAGGGAACGGACCCATGCCGGCGTTAGGGACGGCGCATGGAGCCCGTACCCCGGAGAGTGGCAGGAGGGCCACGGTGGCTGAGCGACGTCCGAGAAGCAGAACGTGGGCTGAGAGGGCGGCTGGTGGGCGGCGATGCCGACGGCGGCGAACCCTAAGTAGGGTAGACGGGATCTCACCTGGAGGTAGTGGAGAGCATTGAAGTCGGGGCTTCGATGGTGGAGGCATGGAGCTGCCATGGAGGAAAGTGGGGAGAGGCTGCGTGCAGAGAGAACTAGGGTTCTCTCTGCCGTGCCTCGCCGCTCTTCTAATGGATATAGTTTGTTCCTAATTTGTATTAAACAATATGGTTTTTAGTGGATAGTAAGTCTATATATATATGTATGTATGTATGTATGTATGTATGTATGTATTCACATGTTACCACTATCCTTAAATGTTACTTGTTACCTTATTTTGAACCATTAAATTAGCTCAAATCAACGGTTATGGTGGGAGTGGCATTAACCTGTAATTAACATAATTATTGTCATTAATTTTGTACATCTGATATGTCAAGGACAATAAGGTAATTTTACACCCATTTTTATTAACCCTACCGTAATCCCTCTCAGCCCTCATTTAGTCGCGCCCTGACGTTTCTATCTGCCGCCCTTGACCTCTCTCCCTCTCCTGGTAGTGCATTCCGGCCGATTGATGTCCCCGGTCTCGAGCCTCGCCCTCACGCTTCACGAGTTCGTGTTCCACCGTGGAAAAGACACCATTGGAGAACCTGTCCATGCACAGTCGTGCTTCACGCCGTGAGCTTCGAGGTCGTCCCAGCTTCACCTCCATCCGTGAGAGAAGCCTAGCGTCGCCGGCCTTGAAGTCTGGCCAGAGCTGCTCCTGATGTCCCGCCCCGCCAAACTCTCGAGGTGCGTGCACACTTTTCGCCGGAATCCACCTCTAAAGCTCTTTCCCCGCTGCGAGTCTTCTCCGCGCAGAGGCGAGTCCATCGCCGCATTGGTCTCGAGGTGAGTTCGCCACCAGGACCTGGCTCGAGCTGCTCCCACGACTCGCCGAGCTCCAAATCAGAGCTGCTGCCACACGAGGAAGGATCTTGTAGTCCACCGCCACCGTTGTGAAGCACGCCTCCTCCTCCGTCGTGATTTTGTATGATTATAGGTACAAATGAGTTTTTAACCCCAAATTTTCACTTTGATTTTCTCTACAAAATGAAAAATTAGTGTAGTGATTTTTTTTAATGAATTTGAGTTTCAGGTACGAAGAACACTGACTCCTGCAATTTCGTTATTCTTTTGTTATTGAGTTTTTAGTATAAGAGTTTGAGATCTTGTCCTTATAGCTACTGTAAGTGTGATTGGTTTTTGGGACTTTCTTATTTTTCTTTTGTTGTCTGTAACTTGATATTTAGAGATCTATAACATGATGTTTAAAGATATGTGATACCATGGTTATAAAAGCCTTACTATTATTTTAAATTATTTTTTTATTTATATGTAACTTTTAGTTGCATTATGTAACATAATTATGTTACATTGTCTTCTTAATTATATAATGTTATTTTAGAGATCTATAACTATAAGCGCGTGGATAGATCTAGAATTATGGTTGATGAATCTAAAATATGGGCTCGTAATCATAAAATCTGTAATTGGTAGTGTAGAATTATGTAGCGCTTAGTGTATATTTCTGTAAGGCTTAATGTATATTTCTGTAATATTAGGGTAGCATTTTATGATCTTCTGTAACATTGGAGTAGAATTTTGTTATCAATAGTGTAAATTTATGTAACATGTATTGTTTAATTCTATAATGTATAGTATATAAAATTGTAACATGTAAATTAAGGTAGATTTTTGTAATATATGTATGAATCTAAAATACAATTATTTGTATAATTTTCGTGTAGATTTATATAACTGTAGGTGTAGATTTCTGTAACATATGATATATAATTCTATAAAATTGTAACATTATTTTTTGTGTATGAACATTGTTACGAATTATCAGTAATATCCGAGATAAAATTTTGTAATGATAGACATGATATTATGTAACTCTAATAATAAAATATGAATAAACAATCAAAATTTGAAAATTAATCTAAAAAAATCAGATTTGAAAAGTACAAAAAATTCTGCAGCCAAAAAAATTAAGGGAGATGGATTTACTAAATTACCCTTTTGTTATTTTTCTATTTTATTTGTAGATAATTGAAGCTGTAAGTCTAGAGCCATTGGATATAATACATCTAAGGGTTCATGATAAGGTAACAAGTAACAAAATTGACTATGGTAACGCATGAAAGTGCCCCTATATATATATATATGTAATAACCACTCCCGGTCAACGCCAGTCAAACGCCGAAAAACATAAAGATTTAAAAATTTAGACAGACACTTAAATGAACCTAAATTTGACCCCGAGTGTCATACCGGACTTAAGTTGACCTCGTTATCAACCAAAGTGAGTTCTGGGGGACTCATGGAAACTTTCTGACCAATTTGGGAAAAATTGACTTTTTGCTGGAAAAGTCAACTGAGCGACGTTTTGGTCCGTTCGAGGTCCGTTTTGGATCCAAAAAGCTTAGTCATCGTCACAGCGGTCTTAGTTGACCCGTTTCCTTGTAGCCCGTGAAGTTTCGTAGTTTCTTGGAAAAAGTGTCCATTCGGGGCCCGAGACGTCCGAATTTCGCGAATCTGACTGAAAAATATCTAAGAGATATTTTACAAAAGGTGCGGGACCCACTTGCCACTTGTCAAACAAGTGGTGGTGTTAGGTTTTTGGGACAAAACAAGAAGACTATACCTAAGGGGGGGTTCGGCCAAGGGTTTCAAAAAGAGAAAAAAATAGACTTTTAGAAAGAGAAAGAAGAGAGAAGGAGGAGAGAAAAAGAGAAGGAGTTTCTAGGGTTTTGCCATTTCTCGATCATCCGACCGGTGGATCGTCTCAACGATAGAAGAACCGAGTTCCCATCGTCATTCTCTACGGTGAGCAACTATCCGTTTTTCGTTTTGTTAAGTTTAAAGTTTAGGGTTTGGGTAAAAACTAGTAGTTTGTGGTTGAGTTGAGGTGTGGGGTTCGTTGGAGACGTTTTGGAGCGAAGATTGGACGTTTTCCGGTGACCGGAGGCTCGAGGGAGCTCCGGCCACCGTGTATGGTGGTTGGCCGGACCATGGGGTGGCTGGCCGGAGCTAGGATCGGCCACCACCATGGTGAACCGGCCCAAGACCGGACCTGGTCACCCACGGCCAAGGATGGCCGGGTGGGGCCCACACGCTCGGGTTTTCGTGTTCGGGTGGTTTAGGACGAACCCCAAGTCGTTAATCCACACCCGGATCGAAATTTGGAATTAAATTGTAAAAGTTGTAAATGACGGGTTTAGAAACTTTAAACGCGAATTAAATTACTCGGAAGTCGGAAAGTGATTCCGTCGAGTGCTTAGGAACCCTTGAATTATTCTAAGATCGTGGAAACGAAAACGGGAATTTTCGGAGCCCCGGAAGGACGTTTTCCAATCCCGGGAAGATTCGCCGGGTCGGGCGAAATGGGCCTTTCCGGGTCCATTATCGACAATGTTGGGGAAAGTAACAGTTGTGTGTCAGTCGGGTTACTTGAGTCGGGGGATAGTAATCCCCGGTGTTGAGTTTGTTGTCGGTGTTAGCGGCATTGTCTGCTAGTATGTCGTAGTCAGTCTGTTATCCGTGGTGGTGAGCGAACGCTCACCCCTAGCTGCTTTTCCTACAGGTACTGGTCGCGGGACGGACTAGGTGAGCTCTCGAAGCTTGAAGAGCTAGGAGCGGGAGTCCGGGTTTCCTTTTGAGTCTAGCGACGTACGCCTTGTATTTTGTCCGCTTGTTGGGACGTACTTTTGAGTTGTAAATTATTATTTTGATTAACTAAATGGTGGTTTTAAGCGTTTTATTTAAAAGGTTTGAAAATGTTTTATTGTCTTAAACGTTCGCGTTCCGGGTTCGGTTCTACTAAACTTGGGGCGTGACTATATATATATATATATATATATATATATATATATATAAGGTACTAACTATCCCTGACTTGTACATCTCAAGAACTTGCTGCTGACTTATTTGTCGATCAGAAACACACTCCTGACTTAAGGTAATTACACAAACTAACATTTTCCGTTAGAGAAGATGGAAATTCCAAGAACTAACTGCAATGTGACTATTAAACTCAAAAACTAACCGTATACTTGTTAGTTTTTGCAGCTTTTCCTAACGTTTTCCGTCATATCTAACGGAAAATGTTAGTTTGTAACGGAAAAAGTTACTTTTTAGTAAATACCTAAGTCAACCGTGAGTTTTTGATCGACAAAAAAGTCAGCAACAAGTTCTTGAGCGGTACAAATCGACAATAGTTAGTTCCTGGTTTTATCCCTATATATATTACATGGGTAGTTTGGCTACTTCATGTGTTCTCTCGTCGCATGATCGTTTTGTGAATAAATTTGTGAGGTCGTATATTTGTAGCCTGAAGTTTACAAATATGATGGTATGTTGGATCAGCAATTCCAAATACATAGTACAACAATGGTTGTGTATTCTCTCCCATATACGAATAAGAGTACTACATTTGCTGGTTCATGATTATATTCATTTTATAGTTTTACAATGTCGAACCATTTTGAACCCGAAGTTCAAATATTAACGAGAAAATGTTTACGGAACATGAAAGATTGTGGGCTTTATAAATTAGTGTGACCTGATGTTCACATGTACCTAATGATGACAAACCCAAAGTTTTGGTTCAAAGTATAAACTTGAAACTTACTTTTATGACTAAATGACAGACCACAAGCCCGAAGCTTGTAACTTGTGTTCAAGACTTGAAGCCTAAAATCTTTCTATACAGTTATTTATATACTGGTTACCCCCGCGAGTTCGCTGGTGTGTGGTCATGTTTATATCTAATTGTTATTTATACCCCACGAGTTCACTCGGTATGCGGTTATGTTTATTTCATGCATTATGATGTGTTCGTTCATTGTGTAATATCATAATATATACTTATTCATATTTGTGTGAACATTATGTATATTCGATATGTGTAACTCGAAGTTTACACAAGTCATGATATTGTGAACATTAAGTTCTAAAATTGTCAAGAAACAAGTTTATTGAAATCGTCATTAAAGCAAAAAAGATACGTGCAATTACTAAAGAAAAAAATTGACCCGAAGCACACACAAATACCTAAAGTTCTAAATTGATGATCTCTGTAGGATAGATCAAAGAAAATATTTCCACACTGATGAGTGGGGATGACTATGCGTAAAACCCTCTTTTAACGTACATCAGAACCTGATCATCAAGCAATATATTTGACTGTGAAGAACAGGTCGATCCGACAGAGATTAGAGGTATCACTAGTATTTTGCTAAAACCTGAGGACGTGGGTTGTCACTTCCATATCCCCGAAAAGAAAAATAAAAGGTAGAAATGTAAAAGTTGTTGTTTAAGTTTAGGAAAAAAAGTAAAATATGTACACGCTACCACCTAAGACACACAACCTTCGATTCACACAAAGAGTCGGTCACAGGTACAAGTAAATATGACTCCCAATTAACACATGGTTTGGTTAACGATGGTCAAATTAAATAATGCTTTCCTTATGGTCTTAGAACACTTAAGTTCCTATGTATGTGGTATCACGAAATCAACTGCATACTAGTCACAAGGAGAGGGTACAAGCCCATTGCCCGGACCGATATGCGAACCACCAATCATCGGCAAGAAATAAAATAGGGTGTAGTTCTATGATCTTGAGCGAAGCTCGGTCAATCCTCGAACAAGAGATAAAAACAAATGCATGTCACTCTCGCTACCAACTACCAAAAGTAGAGATAGCTATACCACTCGGCGAATCAACTTAGCTACACCTAGTTCACTTCCTAATTCTCGAATGCTATCAATAAGACGAACACCGAAAATTAGGTAGAACTAAATAGAGTATCGAACCACGATACTCTGGTACTACACAAGCATGAGAAGACTCTAAATACATTGTCGAATCGACTTAGCTACGCATAGTTCAATCAACATGACGACCGAATAAATCGGTCATCAAGGATAACTAAATAAAACAACGAATCACGAAGTTTTGGTAATACACAAACGTAAGTAAACCATAAATCAATAAACGAATGGGTAAATTACATCCACATACCCCAAACTATACGCGTTTAACGGTTTACTACCCCAAAGTTAAGTCGTAACAATTACCTACCCGAACTAACCATTTGTAACGACGTTACCCCTTTGTCGTCCATGACTGTTAATTTTTGTGTAAAATGACCAAAATACCCTCAATTGTTATTCAAATTTACAGTGTCATACCATTCAAACCCTAAAATAATTAAAAATTAAAATATATATTTTAAACCTTTCTACTTATTAATAAAAAATAATTAAAAATCATAAAAATATTTTAAACCTTTCAACTTATTAATAAAAAATAATTAAAAATCATAAAAATATTTTAAAATCAGATTTTTTTTTATAATTTCATATTTTAGATAAATTAAAAAATCTATTTATAAATAAATTAACAAATATATTTATAAATAAATTTAAAATATATATTTATAGATTTGTAAAAACTAATATGATTTATTAATTTCAAAATCTGATTAATTTTTTTTTCAAATATATTTTTTAAAATAAAAAATCATAAAAAAACAGAATTTATATCTACATATTTTTTAAATATATATTTTTTACTCTAACTAAATATACTACTTTATATATTAAAAAATCAAAACTCAAAAACTAATCTTATCTACACCAGATTCACTTCTGCAAATCTCAAACCATTTGAGTTATCTACACTCACGCACATCCCCACCTTTCTCTTCCCTCTCATTCCCTCATCTTGTGCCGACCTCCTCGAAGCCGCCGGCCACAGCCCATCCTCGAAGTCGTCGATGACTGCGTCACAACGCTCGAAGATGGCGTTGGGGGAAGGGGATTTTTTGCTTAAAAATGTCTCAACATGTTCCTTTCAGATCTGGGTTTTGGGCGAGAATAGGAGAAGAAACGGCGAGACACGGGTATGGTTTCTCCGGTCGTTGGTTAGATCTGGGTTTTGGGCAAGGTTCTCGCCGCCGGCCAGATTTGGGTTTAGACCGTTGGAGAAGACGTAGAACGAGTTCTCGAGCACGCCGCCGCCACCAAGATTACCACGAGGAGAACGAATTCTCCAAAGAACCACCACTAATACACCAATCCCCTTTTCTTTTTTGTTGAAATTATTTATGAAATTTTAGGTTGAAATTTCTGGATTAAGGGTTCGTTCATGGTTGAAATGTGAATTTTTAATTTCTGAAAATTAATTAAAGAATAATAATTGAATTAAAATTAATTAAAGAATTTCTGGAAAAAACAGTAAAGAAAAAATAATATTTAAATAAAACAAATCTGATTTTTGATATAGAAGTAAAATTTAAATTTTTCAGAAAAAAAAAATGAAAAGTAGGGTTATATATCTGAGGGCAGTTTTGGAACTTTAAAAAAAATGAACAGTGAACAGATGGAAAAATGGATGGGAGGTACTAACGTCGTTACAAATGGTTAGTTCGGGGTAGGTAATTGTTACGACTTAAATTTGGGGTAGTAAACCGTTAAACGCGTATAGTTCGGGTAGTCAAACGTAATTTACCCTAAACGAATCTACTTAGCTACACCTAGTTCACTTCTCGAAAACCGAACAACACCGATCGAGATGAGTTCGGTAATCAAGTCGAACTACGTAGAATGGTAATACACAAGCATAAGCAAGTTCTATAAATGTGCAATCTCGTCTCACACTAGATCGAATCATGGATCCCTCCAAACATCGATCTACATAGCGCACACAACAATTAGGGGAAATCCTCAAATCGTTCGGTCGGCTTGAAACACACAAGAGCATCGAGAAAACACAACCTAGCATATTTCCATCTTGTCAATAGGAAATCGAGACATAACATGTCGGAAATCCTAGATAAGTTCACTAAATGGTTAAAGTTGCATTTTTATGAACTCTAGCCTAGAACTTGATATACCACCCGAGAGACGAAATAACTAGCACATGAAGTCGGGTTCAAAAACATATGGTACTCGGTTAGAGAGTTTTTCCTCAAAAATGCATTGTATACTCTACACAACACAACCATGAAGCACTCCAACAAACATTACTTTGTAGGGTCGTGCCTTCATTAGCCTTCGATGCTCAACACCGTCTCGGATCTATACGTTATACCATAGTCCTTATCCTCTCACTTTTAGTTAGTTTCGCCTCCTCGCCCCTAGACTGCTCCTTCTCCTTATCATGTACGACAAGCCATCCTTGTAAAGTTAACTCCGACAGAAATCGCGAAAATAGACACTTGAAGGAAGAAGAAGAAGAAGATCGTCAGGCATATGCATTCCACATGTCAAGTCTTAGCGTCGTGACCCACATGCTCCAGCTTTGACCTTACTGAATGAGCATGACCTACACATGCTTAAGCATTGATCAACAATTTTGAAAAGTAACACTAATATTTTTCTAGTATTATTTTCATTTACAAGAGTATGGTAATGCCTTATGCAAGTGTACCAATCATAACATTCTTCGTTGTAAGGACCAAGCATGTCACCTACACGATTTTGATTCTTCTCATCGGGGTCAGTGCAATTCTCGACCAACACATAACTCCAGAGTGGTTGATGCACCCACTTGTATTGACTCGTCGAATGAATCAACACAAAAACCACAAGATGACATTTTTGGTCTGACTTGGTGCAGGCGCCTACGCTACGACGATCCTTCTCCCGATAACAATATTTTCCTTACCTTATCCATCCTTGTCTTCTTTAGGGTTCTGTATTATTCGTGCCACTTTGCCCGCGTTAGACTCGTCCTCCATTTGTAGTCTGTCGAATCCATTCAAAAATTTCTTTCTCAATAAGAGCCTAACACATTTATCTGACTGCAAAAAAAAGTATCATGTAGGAATGAGGTTAAGAAGACAATTAGAGATGTGAGGGACAAGAAACAGGTTGTAGAAACTCAAGACATAAGATGTGCGCCACGAAACATACTCCCTGACCACGGTAAAGAACAAACAAAGAACATAAATTTCATTGACCTTTAAGTGACTAGAACCGTCATAAACGGTATTGAAACGCCATATAGGCAGGAAGAAAGGATGGGGGATGAGAAAACGGTACAGGTAGTCCTGCTCTGAAATCTGGCCAAGGACTGCATCAGTAGTAGGAGGCAAAGCTTTCACTCAAGGAGCATCAGCAGCGGTCCTTTGGCTTCCTCCGGTAACAGTTCCTCAACATATGTATGCGAGGCGGAATCGGCACTGAAACTTCAATGACCCGGCTACTAGAGACCTGGCTGGTCACTAAATGTTTCCAGCCAGACGTTGTATGGCTAGATACAGTGCTTGGGGAACACAGAGACTCCTTGCTCGAGACAATGAGCCCTTAGATACAGTGATTTGGGGAAAGCCTCTCGAATGTTGGGGGTACGCTCGATAACTCATTCCAGTCAGTTGTATACGGTTTTGCCTACTTGTTTATTTGAAACTCTAGGAGAGAGGTGTCATACCTCAGAGTGCCCAGTATTACCTGCTCACAATCCCGCACCACGTGCCCCATTCTTCCATAATTGAAGCAAAACCTTGGGAGCTTCGTGTAAGTGAGGTCAACTTTGACAGGGTCCAGGAACTCCTTCGTCTAGACCAACGACAGTAGGTCCCGGGCGTGAACTCGAAGTTGAAGCCGGTCCAGCGCGGGAAGGTTCCGGTCACATGGGTCCATGTCAACAAGCAAGACGGGCCGCCCGTCGAAGCACTAGGGCTCATTCCCCCAAACCCATGACCGTTCCTTTGTCGTCCAGAAATAGAAACCAAAGAGGCCTGGCCCGAGATCCTTGACGACAAGACCCTTTACTGCCCGACACCACACGGTGGTGATGATACGGAGCAAGACCTCTTTTCGAGGTGGTCAGATGTCCATAGTTTCCCCAACAGCCCCCATTGTTGTCGGGCGATGATCACATGGGCATCCAGAGAAGACGGGACTACAACCTCGACCTCCTAGTCATCTTCAATAGAGCACGATGAGAGCCCATCCTGGAGTGTTGCCATTGAAGCATGTACCTCTGGTAAGGCCACGGTGGGAGGCGATGGGGGCTTACCAAGGACAGAGCCATAGTCTGGCCACGAACCTTACCAGCCTAAACACTAAGGAGAGAGGGGATGTGTGAGATTCTATCCCGGTTGGGGAGACAGCGACCCAATCCCAACGGCTCCACCACCGTTCGTAGGAGATTTGTCATTGGCGCATTGCCTCGCGTTGGGTCCCGTTGAAGAGATAGAGAATCAACCCGAGGGAGCGGATCGCATGGAGGGGATGGAGATAGGGTGACGACCTATGACGACGAAAGAGAGGCCGCCACCGAGTTGCTTGCGGGCGAAGGAACGCCTTTGGGCTTCATCGATCGCCCTCGCCATAGCTTGGGTGTAGGTAGTGGAGCAGATACACCAATAGAGAAGGGAACCACTGCCATGGAGGAAGAGAGAGTCACCGGAGCCACAAGGGTAAGAGAAGAAGCCTCGGCTTGGGTCGGATTTAGTTTTCTCCTACGCCGAGGTTTAAGGATTGAAACTCTCATAAAGACGGCGTGGTATCCAAGAGAGAGTACTACATCAGGCACGATGTGACAGGTTCGGTAGTGGCTCAACAACAATGGCGTCAGGCGTGTCGGCGACGGAAACAGAGGGAGGGAGCACCATGATTACAGAGGTAGGGCGGCTAGGACTAGAGTTTAGCTCTTGAATAACGAAAAAGAATTTTTTTGTGAAGTCATCACTTTGAAGACATTTGCTGTTTTCTTAGCGAAAGTTGCAACTTTATTTATAGATAAGAATTAATAGTACATTGGAGTGTGCTAGGCACATGGCCTGACCACTAAAGAACATGCATAGAACGAGCTTCCCTGGCTAGCCAGTGGGAAGCCCTATTCGCAGTTCTTTTTACAAATTGAAGGGTTGTCCCCTCTTGTTGAGAAAGAAGTTCACGGATATCCCTAATCAGCGTTCCAATGGGTGAAACCGGAACATGAACACGAGATAATACGTTGATGAGGACTTGAGCATCAGAATGGATGAAAACATTAGATCCAAAAATCGTGCATTCTTCAGGGCCGTTTCCAACGCGCAAGCTTCAACCATAATCGAGGCTCATACCCCCGGAAGAGTACCATTTGCGATCAGACGAACCGACCTCTGGGTGTCTCGGGCATTGAGGCCCCGGGCGGACTGCTGCGTGTCCTAAAATACAGCCCCGTCCAGATTAATGATGATGGTACCTGGGGGTATGCGAGTCCACTTAGCCGGCCAGACCGACGGTACAGTTCTGGTCTTTGGGGAAACATCTTTCGCCTCCCGCCAGGCCGATAGATAGACTTCCGCCGATGAAATTACCCGCAGAGCCACCAGGGGTGTGCCCCTCCATTTAAACTCATTCCTTGCCTTCCAAATTTCCCACAAAACTGAAAGAATCGATGCCACCTTATCTGGGGCCTCCCTGTCGACAACCCATCCCACCATTGCATAAAAGTCCTTCCTATGCCTTGGGGAATAAGGTCCCCAGCCTAAGCCCAACAAGTCTTCGCGAACCCACATTCGAGGAACAAGTGGTCCACTGTCTCCGGTGCTCGCCCACAAATATCACAAGTATCTAGAATGGGGACAAACTTATGGTTGAGATTGGTAGCTACTTGTAGGGTGTCAGTTAGACTTCGCCACAAGAATATCAAGAGACGTAGGGGAGCGGGGATTGACCATAGAGCAGACGATGTGACTAGCGTTGTATTATGCCTCGCTGTATGTCTCGCCGTGGATAGGATCGAATACCCTGTATTATGCCTAGTACCACGTGTCCTTAGTCCTGAGTGGCGATAGAGGAACCTAAAGTATATTATCCCGCTCCTTGGCAGACAACACTTGACCCATCTGGGTGACATCCCAAATAAGCCATCCTGGCACCATGAGCCCCGCAACTCGAGCTCCAACCAAGGCTTGATTACACGACGTGATCTCTGTGTTAGGCCCCACGAGCTAAAGGGTACCCTTGATGAAGGTATCCCGTCCATCCCTTATCGCTATCTGAATGCCACATCGCAGTAATTCCTGAGCGGATATAATATTAGACCAGGTAAAACTCTAGTTGGCCACAACCCCCGCCTCGAGGAAACTGACCTTTAGGAAGTACCTAGCCTTAAGCACCCTCGCCATCAGGGACTGAGGTCGTTGGATCAGGCTCCATGTTTGTTTTCACAAGAGATCCTTGTTGACATCACTTTGATGACGAAATGCCATACCTCCAGCTTCCCTTGGCATACATAGCTTGTCCCAATCCTGCCAGATAATTGGTCGACCAGATTCCCCCCCCCCCCTCCCCCCCCGGAATCGGGCGAGGGCCACATGTATCCGAGATATGATCTTGGCATATATTGTGAAAACCAACATCACATAAACAGGGAGGGAGGTAAGAATCGACCAGATCATCACTTCCCGGCCGGCTGGTGAGAGGAGCTTTCCATCCCAGGATCTAATACGCTTAATAATCCAGTCACCCAAGTACACCATCGTTGCATTCTTGTTCCGCATGATCATGTTCGGGACCCCGAGGTACATAGACCCCGCCAAAGTCTCTTCAATATTCAGTATCTGACAGCATTGTTGTTTTATGAGCGCGCTTGTATTCGTGCTGAAAAGAATCGACGACTTATCCAGGCTTAGAACCTGGCCCGAGAGGGTGCCAAACAAACCGAGGATACCCTTAACCGTTTGCGCGTCTTCAGGCGTGGCTTGACAGAAGATGTAACAATCATCTACAAAGAACACATGAGATATTTCTAGGGGGCCCTCGCAACAAAGACTCCCCTCAACCGCCGCTCACTTTGGGCCTGATATAGCGGGTCACCCTGACGTAACCCTTGAGTCGGCGTAAGAGTCGGCGTCTCTCGGCCCCTAGACGTAACAGTATAATGGACAGACTTTATACAGCAAGCCATCAATGCAATACACTCCGCCGAAAATCCTAACCGCCCCATAATCCGAAGGAGGTAGTCCCATTCCACCCGGTCATAAGCCTTACTCATGTCGAGTTTAGATAGGATCCTGAAGATAACGTTGCATAGAGAAATTGGGTGCAGGCTCGTCACTCTGTTTGGATCGGGCTTCTTCGAAATTAGAACAATGGAGGTGTCGTTTAAAGTCTGATCAAACTTACGGGACTGCAACACCTCCCATATGAAACGCACCACCTCATCGGCCACAATTGGAAAATAATGCTGATAGAATCGAGGATTCAGCCCATCTGGTCCTGGTGACTTGTCTGGCTCCATCTGAAATACCTCAGTCTTAATCTTTGAAACCGAACATGGGGATAGTAACGACTGGTTCTGTATCAGAGTAATACAGCAAGGGAGGGCAATAGGAAATTCTCGCAGGTCAAGCGTACTCGAAGTAAAAAATATGGTGAAGTATTCCACAATTAGATGCCGCATCCTCGTGTCCCATGTGACCAAGTCCTTAACGTCATCTTTAAGGGACAAGACCGCATTTACTCGACGCCGATACGAACAAGTCGTCTGGAAGAACTTAGTATTGCGGTCCCCCTCATCCAGCTAATGTTGCTTCGCGCGCTGGCGCTAGAAAGCCTCCTGCTCTCCCAGAGCACGTTCATATTGGATCTGAATCACCTCCCGACGGTGCACCCCCGCCCTATCCGTGCGGCCGTTGAGCTCCGCAATTCTCCGTTGGCAACATTTAATATGATTAATATTACGTCGGAAATGGTGCCACACCCACTTATACAGGGATTTGCCCACTGCCTGGATGGCGTCCCCAATAGGTTTCGTCGGGTGTTTATCCCAGGAAGTCTGAATCAGATGGTCGTAGTCCGGGTCACGAAAACATTGAGATTGGAAGCGGAATTTTGGAGGGGCTCGATGAAAGACCTAGCAAGCCAGGGACAGAAAGACCGACCAATGGTCAGAGGTTATCACACCCGTATTGCAGAAGTCCAGGTCCGGTAAAGAAGAAAACGGGGTGTTAAGACCAGGGCCCTATCCAATTTAGACTAGATGCGTGCATCATGCCGCCGTCCCCTATACCAGGTATACGGATGGCCAGTCATAGGGACATCCACCAGGTGAAGGTCATTCACCAGAGAACAAAAGCCATCCATAAGGCTCAAAGGGTAAGACCGACCTCCCGTTGTCTTTTCTGGTTCCAGGATGATGTTGAAATCCACTATCAGAATCCAGTTGGGTCTCGTGGGGTCATGGAGACCCCGAATCATTTCCCATGTTAAGTGTCGCCTATCCCGATGAGATTCTCCATATATCCCTGTTCGCCGTAGGTCCACATGTCCTGGTGTAGAGACCTCAACATCAATGTACCCCGCGGCTGTCGCCCGAAACATTACCCCTATACCCATGACCCAAAACATCGCCAAACCCCTCTGGCCTGACGTACCTCCAGAGCTTCGGACTTATGGGACATAAAGGTAGTCTTGAAATCCAAACGACCGAGAGAGGAGAGAACAACTATGAATACCCTTCAATGTTTCCGAGAGAAAAAGCAGATGCGGACGATGGTCCCGGAGCAAATGCTTGAGGTGTTGTTTATGCAATCTCGGCCCCATACCCCGTCAATTCCATGCCAAAATCCGAAGATCAGGCTTGGGTCGCATTGACAGAGCCTTAGGACTCGGATCCCAACTTGGTTGTTGCGTTCTCACAGGCGAGGACGATGCCAATGGGGGCGAGGACGATGCCAATGGGGATGAGGATGATTTATTCCGAATTCGAGCCCCCCTCTCCCCTTGCGACGCAATTCCATCAAAACCAGGGTCAGAAACCAAGGGAGTCGCTACAAGAATCGGCAGCGAGGGTTTATGGTTTGGTCTCGGGCCCAACCCTCGCAAAGGGCATCAGAATTACTCGCTGCCAGCAGGGAGATGGAACTCGTACCCCGATCCCCATCCTACAGGTAGCTGGAGTTCCGAGCATCCAGAATCGAGGCGGGGGGTTGACTGCGGACAGAGCGACAACGACGTAAAGCAGAGGTGCACAGACGAAGGATCATGCGATTCAATCTCATCCAAGCCAGTGACAGACGGAATCGACGATGAGGAGGCCGATGAAACCTGAGCCTGAGACGGAAGAGGAGTATCGAAACTACGCCGAGAGGGGGAGTCTTAGGCTTGACTGCGATGCACAGAAACCCTAGCCGACATCGCAATCTCAGTTTATACTTAAGACTTTTACTGTTTTGTTTTTCTAATCTTAGAATTTTATTTATATTAGTTATTCGAATTTTATATTTGTATTTTGTGTTATTTTTAATAATGACTACTAGTTGCCGTTATTGCCCAGTTTTTGCGAAATGAAAAACTCTGCCACATAATTCCAATTATTTTTCTGGTATTCGTATTAATAATAAAAAGACCGAAACAATCATTTCCACACGCACTTTTTTCTTTTCTTTTTGTACAAATAATAATAAATGTTCGTTGCTTAGATTCTCTCTTCTCCGACTGAAACAATACTCGTACACGGCTCTTTACTCAGCTCGCTCTCTCTACACTCTCCCCTCTCTCTCCCCGACATTACCTAACCAACCATCAATCTCACCTCCAAACCATTGCTCCATCTCCGATTCTTCCCTCCCTTTCTGCTCCGATTTGCCCTCTCCCTCCCTCTCTACCGTTTTCATCGATTCCGGAGCCTGATTTTTCAACCCTGCCGCGGACCCCAACCTTTCCGACTCTCCGATCGAAATCGGACTAGGAACTCGACCGCTTTCTACTTCAATTTCGCGACCGCGTGCGAATCCCATCCAATGTGAAGATGTTTCGGGGTTTGATAGCAGCGGCGGCGTTAGTTTTGTCCTGGTCGAAGCAATGAGCGCAGCGGTGGTGCATTGGCGTGATGGATAGTAGGGTTTTGTGTCGGGAAGTCAGTTCTTGAATTTTCGGAGAGCGGCGGACCGGAGATGACTGCGGATCAGTCTAGGGCTGGTGCGGTGGAGAGGGATATTGAGTTGGTAATTTCTCTATTCATTTTTACGGGATTTTCACCGTTTTTGTTTTGAAATAATTTTGAATGTTTGGGAAAGTTAATCCGACACTGAAATCAGTAGCGGTCTCAGTTTTGTTTTGATATTCTAACACTTGGGTTGTCAAATAAGCAATGTTGCTTGGTTTCAATGGGCGAGCCAAATCATTGACTTGGATTCTGAGTTAAGACTCCATTTAATTGTGTGAAAGTAGGTATTAAGTCTATTGTGTGGGTGATATGAAAATTTATGTGTTGGAAAACCTGGTGCATTCTATTTTCTCTAACTGCATATAGTATAGATGCAAATAGTCTTAGGTCTCTTGTATTTGGTAAATTGTAGTGATATGCTTGTCTCTTTTACATGCTTGGCTTCTTATTACAACAGGCAATCACTGCTCTGAAGAAAGGGGCACATTTGCTCAAGTATGGACGTAGAGGGAAGCCCAAGTTTTGTCCCTTTAGGCTTGCTAATGTAAGATCGAGAATCTCTGATGTGCTTTATCTTATTTATTTGATATGCTGTACTAGAGTTTGCTTCTTACCATGGTATATCATCATCGTTCTATCATACTGTGGATATACTTGACTAAAAATGTACTGCCTGTTCTATTTTTGTCAATTCGTATTGTTGCTAGAAATTGTTACTATCCGTCCCTAATAGTGTCCCATTTCCATTTTAGTTGGTTAATTATACATAGATTACCAATTATACTCCTTCACATGTCAGTTATAACAACTCGAGTAGTGTGCACAGGAAGCACATTGGGGTAACTATTGGGAAGTCAAACACTTACAAAATTTCTACATTTAGTTTTTGCAAATAGTCAAATGAGATGCTTATTTTACGTTTGAGGCAATTCCACGAATCTAATATTGGATTGAAATATGTATGCCATACTATGTGTTATGACGGGTTTCAACACCAAAAGATGATTTAAAATTCAAATTAAAAAACAGTTATAACTTATAACTATCTTACTAAAATGATATTTCTGGATATGAATGCTACTCGCCAATGTGAGTGAATGAGGTGTAACCTCACTATCCTTTTGTCTACATGGATCAATAGTTACAAATCACTATCAAGAGGGAACAAATTAAGCAGTCCTGAGACCTTTTTACAACACCTTTATTTTTATCTTCGGGCGAGATATGATGCTCTGGGAGGTGATACTGTGCTTGCTTTTAAAACTTCGTATCAAACTTATATTGATATTTACTAGTAGATATATAAAGGGGGACACTTTTGTTACCTCAACATTTACAAGTCTGACCATACTAAAAAAAGTTTTGCAGAACATTTTGAGAGTTATTAGCTTCCACTTTGGCCGTAGCCTATTATCTTCTGCTGCCGTATTTTACAAGAAAACTTCTAGAAAGGAACATGACAACGGGGCTTATGTAATATTGAAACTTAAGAAAGCTTACAAATAAAGAATCAAAAAGAGTTGTAGAGGTTGTGTCAGCTCAAAGGGAACGTGCCTCTATGATGATCAAGACATCAGAGAGCACTACTCTCCTCTGGCATACTGGCCTGCTTCTATATATGAGCTCACCTATGTTTACAGACCCTCAGTCATTCTGTTTGTAAACTGCTTTTGAATTATTCGATGCGCCCATGATTTTTTGTGTTAATAAGCCAATTTTACCAGTTATTTCTGGTCATGTGGTCAAGTCGCCCATGTATATACCAAGACTCTGTGTTATGTACTCTGAATATGTGTCTTTCAGGATGAATCTGTTCTAATATGGTTCTCGGGAAAAGAGGAGAAACACCTTAAACTAAGCCACGTCTCCAGAATTATACCTGGTCAACGCACGGTAAGTACTTACCTGTAGAGATCTTCCACTCTCTTGCATGGAGCATGTTGTAGAAACAATTTCAGTTCTAGGTTACAAAAAATTGACAACATTTTTTTTATCGGCGATTTGTGTATACCAAGGTTTGAACTCACGACCTTGTTTATGTAGAGGCAAAGCCCTTTACCACTTGGCCCACCGAACATATTTAATTTGACATCATTTGATAACTTATAGAAGACAAAATTCATGGTTGTATTATTTGAGTTTAATAACAGTTTTAGATCTTAAGCTGTTACCATTTGTACATTAATAAGCAATAGTTTGAACATTTTTAAACTATTAGCATAATGGCTATTCATATCGCTTTATATACCATTATGTATGTGAATCTAATCAAAGATGTAATCCATTACAAGATGCTGTACATATTACGATGTCAAATATCACTGGAAGAAACTCTAATCTCTTATATAGTTGAAGGTTGTACTTCCAAGGATATGTTAACTTCAAACAGTAAATGTAAAACTCCAGCTCTGAGCTGTGCATTCAACTTGTTCAAGAAACATGATTAATCATTATGTTAATCCATTGTATGGTTCATCATAATTGTTACTGCTCTTTTATGATTCCCTTACCTGGTTACTTATGCTTCAAAATAATCATTTCTGTTTATTTTCTTTGCAGCCAATATTTCAGAGGTATCCTCGGCCAGAGAAGGAATACCAGTCATTTTCTCTCATATATGATGATAGGTCGTTAGACTTGGTGGGCATCTTCTTTCTGCTGGCTATTCCTTTCTGTTCTTATTGAACTCTGTTCAGTTTCATATCCAGAGATCCCGTCCACTTTGCTTAGTACTCTCAGTCCCTTTAAATAAATTACCAAATCATTCTGTATTAAAAAAGTGTGATAGTATTTACTAAAGTTTTATTGAAGGTCTTGTATAATCTTTTAGCTTAACTATCCTCACCAGATCTGCAAGGATAAAGATGAAGCCGAAGTCTGGTTTACTGGCCTGAAAGCATTAATAGCTCGCAGCCACCATCGTAAAGGGAGAGCAGAATCAAGGAGTGATGGAATCTCATCTGAAGCAACTAGTCCTAGGGCACACACGCAGAGAAGTTCTCCTTTGAGCTCCCCATTTGGAAGTGGTGATAGTTCACAGAAGGTAATTTGTTTGCTTAGCTTCTAATGCTGTATTACCGTTACCCAAGGTTCTCAAACTCGGCAAGATGACATATACGAATCGTTTGACTAATCTGCTAGAAATCGGGGAGATATTGGCATAACTCATTTTGTATTATATATAATATAGGGACAATTGTCAAAAACTACCCTAAAGTTTCGTCCACAAACGAGTTGATGCACAAAGTTTCGTCCACGCTGTGTGGCTACCCTGAAGTTTTGTCCACGACTTTTTTAGTTTTGACGTAATAGGGATGTTCAGAATGATGGTCTGGGGCCTCTGGGTAGTGCTTCTCGGATTGAATGAAGGCGTGGACAAAACTTCAATGCACCCACAAAAGCGTGGACAAAACTTCAATGCACCCACAAAAGCGTGGACAAAACTTCAGGGTAGCCACACAGCGTGGACAAAACTTTGTACATCAACTTGTTTGTGGACGAAACTTTAGGGTAGTTTTGGACAATTATCCCTATAATATATACATTAAAGACAGTTATAGCAATAGTTTAGTCGGATAAGATAGATCCAAACACATTTTAATTCATGTTCTGTGATCTTGAATTGTATTTGAAAAGTGAATTGGACTTGCTATCAGTGATCTCGTTTAGTGTTCATGCTATGCACAAATTTCCGAGTACAAATTTTCTTATATGCTTTAGAGTTGAATATGAAAAATTATTGATTGAGTTTGACTGATTTTTGACCGGTTTCCACTTATCGAACTTGGTGGTTAAGTTTCACTGGATTCTCGGGGAGATACCGGGATTTTTAGAGTACTGCAGTTATCATAAGTTAACCAAAAGGCTTTTTCTTGTTATTGATCAGGATGGGGTGGATCCCCTTCGTCTCCGTACTCCATATGGAAGTCCTCCTGTCATTGGTTTAGAGAAGGCATTATCAGATGCAATGCTATGTTCTGCACCTCCCAAGGCTTTCTTTCCTCCAGAATCTGGTTGTGTGTCTGTCCATTCATTATCATCTGGAGGTTCTGATGGAATAACAGGGCGTATAAAGGGTACAGGCATGGATGCTTTTAGAGTTAGTTTATCAAGTGCTGTTAGCTCATCTAGTCAAGGCTCGGGTCATGATGATGGTGATGCCTTAGGAGATGTTTTCATATGGGGGGAGAGCATAGGTGACGGCATTCTGGGTGGAGGAACACATAAAGTTGGAAGTTCTTCAAGTGTTAAGATGGATTCCTTATTGCCCAAGGCATTAGAATCTGCTGTTGTACTTGATGTTCAGAATATATCTTGTGGTGGACGACATGCTACATTAGTAACTAAGCAGGGAGAGGTTTTCTCTTGGGGAGAGGAACTAGGAGGCAGACTTGGACATGGTGTAGACTCTGATGTCGCACATCCAAAGCTACTAGATGGTCTTAAAAATATCAATGTTGAACTTGTAGCTTGTGGGGAATACCATACATGTGCTGTAACACTTTCTGGTGATTTGTACACATGGGGTGGTAATTCATGCAATTTTGAACTTGTTGGACATGGAAATCAATCAAGTCAGTGGGTTCCGAGGAAATTAAGTGGGCCTTTGGAGGGAATACATGTCTCCTCAGTTTCATGTGGACCATGGCATACAGCTGTTGTAACATCGGCTGGGCAATTGTTTACTTTTGGTGACGGAACTTTTGGTGCCTTAGGACATGGGGATCGTAACAATGTATCTGTACCCAAGGAAGTGGAGTCTCTCAAGGGCCTGCGCACTGTTCGAGCTGCTTGTGGTGTTTGGCACACTGCTGCTGTTGTTGAAGTCATGGTTGGGTCTTCAAGTTCTAGCAATTGCTCTTCAGGAAAGCTTTTTACATGGGGAGATGGAGATAAAGGCCGTCTTGGGCATGGTGATAAGGAAGCAAGACTCGTGCCTACTTGTGTTGCTTCAATTGTTGAACCCAACTTTTGTCAAGTTGCCTGTGGACACAACTTGACTGTAGCACTTACAACTACAGGGCACGTTTACACAATGGGAAGCCCTGTTTATGGTGAACTGGGGGTTCCACAAGCTGATGGGAAACTCCCTACCCGTGTTGATGGAAGACTTACGAAGAATTTTGTTGAAGAAATATCTTGTGGTGCTTACCATGTTGCAGTTTTGACTTCACGAACTGAGGTTTACACTTGGGGAAAGGGTGCAAATGGTCGACTGGGTCATGGAGACACAGATGATAGAAACTCCCCATCAGTAGTTGAAGCACTGAAAGACAAGCAAGTTAAAAGTATAGTTTGTGGTACTAATTTTACAGCAGCTATCTGTCTTCATAAATGGGTATCTGGCATTGATCAATCGATGTGTTCTGGTTGTCGTGTTACATTTAATTTCAAAAGGAAACGGCATAACTGTTATAATTGTGGACTTGCTTTCTGCAATTCATGCAGCGGGAAAAAATCTCTCAGGGCTTCCTTGGCACCGAATGCGAACAAACCTTATCGTGTTTGTGATAAATGTTACATCAAACTTAAGAAGGTCAATGAAACTGACTCCTCATCTCACTCTTCTTTGAGCAGAAGAGGAAGTATTAATCAGGGGCTAAATGAACTTGTTGACAAGGATGAAAGATTGGATCTGAGATTCCAAGGACAACTGGGAAGAAATTCATCTATGGAATCATCCAAAGTAGTGGAAAGTGGGTCTTCCAAAAGGAACAAGAAACTAGACTATAATGGTTGTCGTGTTTTACCCATTACAAACGGAGTTTCTCAGTCAGGTACTATCAATAGCTCCAAATCTTTCAATCCAATGTTTGGATCTTCGAAGAAATTTTTTTCAGTTTCTCTACCGGGATCAAGGATTGTTTCTCGAGCAACATCCCCAACATCAAGGCGGTCCAGTCCACCTAGAGCTACCACACCAACACCTACTCTATCAGGGCTTGCTTCACCAAGAACGGTTATAAGTGATGCTAAAAAAAGAAATGATAGCCTCAGTGAAGAAGTTCTTAAATTAAGAGCTCAGGTATGATATTAATTCAACTATTTGTGTAACTTCTGTTGTCATTGTTAAGATATGCCTTGAAGTAACTACTGTATATGTACATTTTCTATTTATGTTTCCTCAACTAACTAGGCTTTTACTAGAATAATAATATTAAAAAAATATGGACCTGAGCTCCTAGTCTTACCCGGCATAGGAGTAAAACAAACAAAATAAAGAGATACAATCTGGCTGCCTACTAGCTTGGGATCTAGAAGAGCTTGGCATTGTCAGTGGAAGAATGAATGGGGATGGAAGTTTAAGGCTTATGATTTTCAGCTTTGCTTATGCTCTTACTATTTTAGGTTGAAGATCTTACTCATAAAGCACAACATCAAGAGGTTGAGCTGGAAAAAACAACTAAACAGCTGAAGGAGGCCATCACTATAGCTGGAGAAGAGACGGCTAAATGCAAAGCAGCAAAAGAAGTAATTAAGTCACTTACTGCTCAAGTAAGTAAAATTCTCCTGCTATACATACGCACATGAACCAGAGCCAACATATTAGAAATAGTTTAATGCGTCTTACAAGCCTTATTGACAAAAGAAGGCGAATTCACGGGGCACTAATTTAAGCCATTCTCCAGTGTCTTATTGATATATAGGATGGGTAGAGTGCAATTAATTTGGAAAATTGATAATTTAGGAAAAGTGAACTTAGCATACGTCCAGATATTCTGCTACCATGAACTTTAACATAATGATTGTTTATACCCGAGCACATTTGTTATATAGGTGGGTTTATAAATGTAGACTCAAATTCTTTATTCCTCTTTGTGATATGAGGTCTATCTCTTTTTATAAGAGCTGACAAGGAGAAATATGAAATAGCTTGGGCTGATCTTATAAAGAAGGGATGCCGGCATCGTTGATGTCATCAAGATGAAATTTGTTATTTAATTACGACGTAATATTTGAGAATTGAGACTGCTGTAGTTTGTTTGTCTGGAACAGGTATTTAAGTATATGCATTGTCATTATTATTTTATCATCACTCAAGCTCTCTATGGCTTGAGGCCTTGAGCCAACAAGTGTTGGATTTAGAACTAGTGTATGAATGTATCATGGTTCAAACTCATTATTATTTTAAAGTTATTTCAACTCCTAATGTTCCAATTTATGGTAACTTTAAAGTATTGGAAGACAACGTATTATCTTTAAGTAGGCAATATGTATGTACCAAGCCTTGAACTCAAAACCTTACTTGCAGAGAGGAGCAAGCTCTTTGCCATACATATGTTGGTTATAGATATCTTACAATGACTAAGCATGCAATAGTTAACCACTCTAGTTCATGCATTATGTTTTGTTGCATGATAGTTGAAGGAAATGGCTGAAAGGTTACCTGTTGGAGCAACGAGATACAACAACTCACCTCCCTTTGGTTCTTCTAGCCCTATGGCTGCAGACGTTTCTGTTACAGCCATAGAGCAACTAAGCAGTCCCATAAGTTGCCATGAACCGGATTTGAATGGATCTGACAGCCTGGTGTTTTCGAATGGGCTGAGCCCCACTAGTAACCACATTTCAGGTCAGCCTGAAGTTGAACACACAGAAGCAACAGGAAGGAATAAGAACAGAACATCTAAAGCTGACCCCCCCACCCACGGGCACGGGGATGAATGGGTTGAGCAAGATGAGCCTGGCGTCTACATTACCCTTGTTTCCTTGCCAGGTGGCTTGAAGGATCTCAAACGTGTCCGCTTCAGGTATGTATGTAATTTGGTATAATAAAGTGTGTTGTGTCTCCTTTTCTTAGAAGCCTCAAAGTTTTCAAAATTTACATGCATTGCTTTGGAAGTAGCCGGGTAACAAAGTAGATTGTTAACAACTTGGTTCTACTGTAGCCGGAAGCGGTTCAGTGAGAAGCAAGCTGAACAGTGGTGGGCATCTAACAGAGCTAGAGTATATCAACGATACAATGTCTCCATTGTAGACAAGTTTGGTGGTGTGATGGGGAGGGAAGGGCTAGCTCATTAACTTGGCAGACTTGAGACAGTTTCCCAATCAGAAACCCGGAGGTCACCACCTGGCATCCTCAATTTTGTTTTTGGAGTGGAGGCAGGTGGCAGTTTCGTCTTTGCATTGGATTTTACTTTTTGTTCTTCCCCATAAGATGTGTCCCTGTAATCGCACACTTCCTTTTCTTTTCATTAAGAGGAAGTGGTACTAATTGGTGAGTGTTTGTAAATGATTTGTAAGTAGGGATTCAGAACAGCTGCCTTTGTATATGCCACACAGTGAATGTATCTTGTTCCTTGGATCTCCAAATCCATCCATTTATTACTATCTGTTTCTGAGTCTTCTAAACACTTGGGAGCACTTGCATATCAATATACTTCGAGGCTACCCAATATGTATTAGATAATTTAGAATCTGAATCTGATGTTTTTAGCCGCATAGCTCGTACTGACACTTTGGATCCCGATCGTTGAAATACCGTCATTGCTTCTTCTCCGGGAAAAGAAGTTTACAACCCGTGGGCCTTCTACCTCCACGCGGTATTGCTCCGTCAGGCTTTCGCCCATTGCGGAAAATTCCTCACTGCTGCCTCCCGTAGGAGTCTGGGCCGTGTCTCAGTCCCAGTGTGGCTGATCATCCTCTCGGACCAGCTACTGATCGTGGCCTTGGTAAGCTATTGCCTCACCAACTAGCTAATCAGACGCAAGCCCCTCCTCAGGCGGATTCCTCCTTTTGCTCCTCAGCTTACGGGGTATTAGCAGCTGTTTCCAGCTGTTGTTCCCCTCCCAAGGGAACTGTCTTGATGTTCGGACACTTTCTCTTGCACTAATCATGCACCTATTTAGTAAATGCGACGAGCTTTATTAGCATAAGCATCTTGAAGTATTCATTTATCACCTTGATTTTTTGGTCGTATCCAATTTCAGTATGATGTTAGAGTTTGGTTTTGTCACATATATTCATATATCATCTGGGTTTTTGCTTGGGGGTTTTCGATTTTGATATACTATAAGAACATAGTTTTGTCGTGTACCGTTATGGTTATGACACAGTGACATGATATTTCATCTCGTTTTGTCTATGAGGTGTGATTAATAACATAAGCATCTTAGGTTTTTATCCACCTCTTGAACTTTCAGATGAATTAAATTCGATTAAAATTAATATTTGGTATCATTATTGACACGTGATGATTTTAAATTCTAACTCGGTCTTGAGTACATTATTACATCCATTTTACGTTATAATTAACAAACGTAATATTGTAAGGTTGCGCATTTCACCATCAAAGTGGACAAGGTTTCCCTCAATTGGGTCAGTTGTCCAGTGATATGTTTCCGGCCTTCTCGTGAGAGAAGATGTAATAAAGTTTGATGGTTGAGTTTCTCTTTAGAGTTATGGTGGCTGGTTTTATAATTGGGTTGACCATCTTTTGTACTTTTTTTATTGATTAGTATATATTTAGTATCTTTATGTTTGGTAACGTTCTAAAACAGTCCATACATTTTGGTAACACACATTTTTATCCTTTATGAATTGGTCACAGATCATTTAATATCATGTTAAGTATTGATAACATAACATTTAATACCGAATTGGTTACAGATCATCAAAATAACGTAAATTTGATCAAAAATTTGTCCAGAACGTTACCAATACATCACGATACTAAATAAGTGTTACCAATACATAAGAGGTATTAAATATAATTAACCCTTTATAGTTTCTATTGGTGGTTTCCTGTTTTCACTTTTCTAGGTATTTTGGATTAAGACAAACGTTTAATCTAAACTTTTGTATTTTTTTTAGTCAATTTTTTTTAATAAAACCATCTTTTATCAAATTTTTTTTGGACAAAGTATCATTGTTGAGATTAGATTTTTGTCCAACAAATTACATATATGGATCTCCTGAAGTCCCATAATTAATTAGAATATTTTATGTTTCAACCCATAGTATGAAAATTAAACTTTTTTTTACTCAAACTATATTGTAAATAGATAGTATACAGGTATAATCACTTTTTTTTTTTTACTTTATGATGATACTTTTATTAATTGTCAGAAGTAACAATATATTGCAGTGCGTTAGGGAGAGGTCCCGGCTACTGAAGAACAAGCATAGAACGCGCTTTTCAAGTTAACCATTAGGCAACTTTGTTCGTAGTTCTTTTTAAAAATTAGAGGATTATGCCCTCGTTTTGAGCAAGCATGTCACATACATCCATGATGATGGTACCCCTGTGGGGATCATGTTTTGAAGGACATGGGCGTCTGACTTGAGGATAATAGGGCCTGTCCCCAATGTGGTGAATTGTGAAAGGCAGTAGCGATCGCACAGGCCTCTGCTATAATCGAGGACCAACAAATAGAGAGAATTCCATTTTTCGCTAGACATACGACTCCTCCTGTGCTCGGACAATTACGCCCTAGGCCGATTGATTTGTATCCTGGAAGACCGCTCCATCCACATTAAAAACTATTGTACCCATAGGTAGTTGAACCCAATGGGACGACTAGGACAACAGTGGCACGGGACATGTCTCAATGTTGGTGTTGGCTTCCCGCCAAGCCGTGAGATGAACTAGAGTCGAAAAAATCACCCTTAATGTCGCAGGTGTAGTACCCCCCATTTTAGAGCATTCCATGCTTTCCATATTTCCCATAGGATGGATAATACCTCTGCCACTTGGGTTCGGCTTCCTCCCTGTATCCAGAGCTTCCCACCACCCCACAAACCCTAATGTCGGATCATAGGGAGGGATCCCGTCAAATTGATTCCATCAGGTCTTCGCAAAGCCACGTCCCAGGAATAAGTGATCTGTTTGTCTCGGAGGCGCATCCACATAAGTCGCAAGTAGGAGTGATTGGAACATATCTACGGTTTAGGTTAGTGGCCACTTGAATAGTATCCTTAAGGCATCTCCAAAGAAAAACTCGGAGGCGGGGTGAAACCGGTATAGTCCAAATTGAAGCCCAAGCTACTCGCTCATGCCATTGTCTCTTGTCTCTATCGAAACTGTATGCTCACCCATATGCCTCTGTACTCCTCCTCGATCCCCCTCAAGAACACTCTCAAAACTTGTGGAGCCCACTTATTATCATTTACGACAGCCAAACATGTGAACTGCGATTGTAAATATATACATATGTAAATAGGAAAGATAACTAGATTATGGTAGTGATAATTGTAGTCTAGGTGAGTCATTGGAATTAATTTATCCAGCGTTTTTTTATGGGATCGATCAATACTTTATCGTTAAACTATACTAAGCTTATAAGTAGTCATGCATATATATAGGGGAGCTTTCGGGTACAAACCTTATTTCGGGTCAGAACGTAGAACTAATCTGGGCCATTGATTACCCAGATCGGATGACCATCGAAATTCAGGGGGGTGGTGATTGATTACGAAATCAATTACAAGATATGTATTAATTAAAAAGATATTAAAAGATATGCATTAAATCTGGGCCATTAATTCTATGATCCAAGGGTCCAGATTGATAGTTCTATGTTCTGACGAAAGATAGAAGTTTGTACCTGATTGTAATCCTATATATATATATTCATAATCTTGTTATTAGCTTGACCACTATTAACAAGGCAAAACTTTCTTGACGTATCGAGTCACTACGACCGAGCCTAAAGAATAAATAACATCATATTAGGAGTTTTGACGGAGTGATCACTCTCTTGATATGACCCCCACATTGAAGGTATCACCAGGATGATTCGTCACATATGCTTAAACTTTTGACGGGGGCGAGACAATGACCATTAGACGCCCTGTCACACCAGCAATCATCCTAGATGGCACTGTCGCCAAGAACCAATCTTGGTTGGGTTACACCACTCCTGTTTGGACTGGAGGTGTGGTCGTCTAATCAAGATGACGCCTTTCATCAGGACCAACTGTCTAGCGATTAATTGTCCGTCTTGAGGGTGACATGAACGTCTCTGAAGCGAAGACATCGTTAACCAACCTGCACAGTCAATGGCGACAATGGTTTCATGGCATGGACGAGCTATGCAACGAACGGTCAGAGAAGTTGAAGAGTTCAAGTGTGTTATTGGGATTGAGTGAGTGAGTTGAGCGAAGTACGGAGGAAGAGGAAAGATGTCCGATTTAAGTGATGGATAATTTGGTAACTTTGTTGTTTTCGTTAACTTTTAAGTGAAGAAAAGAAAGGGAAGAAAATTTGGAGGAGCTATGGTACAAATAAAAATGTGAGAGTTGTTATTCCAATAATTTTTCCTTTTCTTATATTTTTGCAATCACTTTTTAGAAATTGATCAGGCAGTCTCTCTAAAAATTTTACTCCGACCTCTCTCTACCCCCTTTTCTTCACTAAACCCTATCTTTTCTCGAGTGATCGTTGGTGGCTCTCATGGCTCCGGCCATGTGAGTCACCGGTAGCCCCTCTTTTCTTTCCCTTTTTTTCTTCTTTTCCCGTTCTTTTTCGACTACTTTCCTCTCCGACATTTCTCCCCCCTTTGACAGATGTTTCGGCGATTTTGTTTCAGAGTTCGAGTGGGACGACTTTCTTCACCTTCTCAAGTGTGGATTGTCGCAGATCTGGACGATTGCTTCCCAAATTCACTCCTGAGTTCCAGTGGCTCTGTAACCAAGTTTTCTCTGACTTATGGTGTGTCTCGACTCAGTTCTGGAGTGGGGCGACTCTTCACGCTGATGGTCGCGAGTCTGTTCGTGCTTCGTCATCGGGGCTTTCATGGCTGGTTCTCTTCTTCTTCACCACACCTTTCCAGATCTACCATGTGGCTCACCACGGGTGGTTCGTTCGTCGGTTTTCTCGGTGATGGTTGTTGACGTCTTGGAGGCTCCGTCTCCGTTGATCCAAGTATCCTCCTCCTCCCTCTTTCTCGATCTGTTCTATTCTTCTCCTCCTCGAGCCACTTTTTGTCGTTGGGGCCTCACGGTTAATGCTGCTGTTGGCCGTCGTGAGGCGTTTGATCATGTGGCCTTGTTTGAAGATGTAGACAATTCCGACTTAGGGTTTGTAGGTGCTAGTCTCTTCGGGTTTTGATGGTGTGGTTTTGTATTGGTGGCGTTTCTAGATGTGGTTGTTGTTTTTGTTGCTCTACCGGAGGATTTGTTTCGGTTTGTTTTTGTTGTCTAGGGGGGTCGGGTTGGCCCCTTTTGGTTTCCTCCGTTGTTTGGTGCGGTTGTTCTCTTAGGCTTTTGGTTGGTAATCCTAGGTTTTTAGACTTTGTTTTTCTGGGTTGTATATGTTAGTTTCTGTTGTTTAGCTCTTGTTGGCTATAGATCTATTTGGAGTTTTTGTGTGGGATAGGTTTTTAGGTTTGGTCGACAATAGTTGTTAACTGTGAGACCTTATGTCTCGTGTTCTTTAAGTTTGTGAAATTTAAGTTTATAGAACTGTATTGCACCCATTAATGGGGTTGTTTGTTTCTGATTTGAGGAGCCTATCAGGCATTCTCTACTAGATAACAAGTGTATCAGTCAATCAACAACGTTTGGAAAATATTAAAGAAATTGAACATTTTTTCACACCGTATATTAACCGAACAACGTTGTTTACACCAGCCGAGCTTGTTGCAGTATATTTCCTTATCTCTGTTTTCTTGGACAAAAGGAAAGGTAAAATAGTGGTGGTTGGTTGCTTGCTAGGGAGTATTACGTTTTGCGCAAGACAGGTTTGCAAATAAACTAAATAAAAAATGAGAGCACGTTGAGTGGGACAGCAATATGGCAAAGGATGGTTGTGTTGGTCGGATCGCCGCCGGCGTGGCTCTCGGTGGCACTGTAGGTGGCGCAGTCGGTAACTTATTTGACTCTTTTGTGGCTTTGGTTTGTTCGATAGATCCATCATTCTTAGTATTATATGAATGTGTTGTGATTTAATGAGTTGTAAGCATAATTAAGGGTAGAAGTCTTTGGCACACGTCTAAGAACAATCTTAAAGGAAGTTACATAACTTGATGTAGTTAATTGTGGATGTGGATGTGCAGGTGCTGTGTATGGTAGTTATGGGACCATTAGGTATAAGGTAAATTCAATCATTCTCCTCTTTTTATTCAAGAGTCCAAGGGATGTAATACATTTATATACATTGGGCAAACAACACTTGCCAGTGCCGCTATTTTTGGTCTTTTCCTCGGTGCTGGCAGCTTGATACACTCTGCCAAGTCTCGCTGAAAGCGTCTTGTCGTTCATCCTCTACCGTTTATTAACTACTTCACTTGATACATTCAGTGTAATATGTATTCCTATTCCTTGAGTTTTTTTTGATCAGCAAGACATAAGTAGATTAAAACCTCCAACGAGGGAGTAGAGGAGTACACGGCCGATCTTTCACTACAAATCAAGGCACAAAAAAGAACACCAAACAATGAAACCATAGGGTAATGAATGAAAACCCCACCCCCTAGAATGTCGCAGCCTTCATCTTCGGGCGGTACCACAAATGAAATACAGATGAACAAGTTCTAAAAATTAGATTTTACTACCATGAAGCCCTGAAACACCCACCAGCAACGACCCAAACCCTAACCAAGTTTTGCTCAACCGACTCCCATCTCTATAGAATTGGCCCTCTCAGGTCAAAAACTATAATGCCAGCGGCCAACACCACAAACGGTTGAGACAGATCTGAATTACCACACTAAACCTAGCAGATGGCTTCTGAGGGGCAAGCAACCCCCATGAAACTCGCCGGCGGTCAACGCCTTGACCGACGAGCTCGACCCACCACCGAGTCAAGATGAAGCGAAACCAAATACTAAGGGAAGCATGAACGAATAGGAGAGGCTTAGCTAACCAAGGAAAAAGGAAGGGGCAACTTCAGAACTGTCCATCATGGCGTGCACCCGTGCCGGTCCTCTTCACGAAACTGGTCAACACCGGGAGTCGCCTGTAGGGGACCCGACATTTCTACCGAACACCAGGCAAACCAATCTGACAGACTTCGGCTTTAGCTGAGAGGGGAAACCTTCGGGGAGACCAGAAACATCAATCACCGCCAAGAACTCCGAAACCGAGATCCTCCAAAACGACTACAAGGTCAGGGGAACGCATCCAAACAGCACTAAAAGAGGGGCCCGAGCACACTGCTTAAACAAGGACTAGTCGCGACAATCCTTGGAAGAAAGCCTCCCACGAGCGGCTAGCAGTCTTGTGTCCACCACGCACTCCAACATCAGAAGCCAAAAGGCTGGAGCTTGAGCTCGGTCCACAACTCGTTTCCGGTCAACACCGAAAAACTGAAAAGTGGACCGGTATTTCTACCGAACTCAAGACCGACTAGATGGACTGAAAGGCAAGCCCTCCAAAAGTACGGGTAGGCTGAAAATCCAACCCAATCAACCAAGGCCCAAACAGACCAGGCCCAAAACCTGATCCAAAGGACCATGCTGGTGGGCCGACCCGACCCAGGACACAACCAGATCCAGAACCCAACAGCCAACCAGACCCATCCGAAATAGCTGGAGCCCTACCCGGTCAAGGACCCGGGTCATTGAGCCGACCCGAGCAGGAAACCGCCACACTCCGGACCAACAGAGAAGACACGCCGGAGCAGCCGTTACTGCGACGAGCACGCCGGAGAAGCAGAGGGAAGAACCACCTCGAGCACATCCACGCCGAGCACCCAACAAGTGCAGCTCCGAACTCGACCAGATCTGGAGCTGCAGCTTCGACCACGACCAGGCACGCCGGAGACGAGACACGGGCCACCGGACGGAACCTACAAAAAACTCTAGGCACGCCGGCACGGACCCACTGAAACACGGTCACGGATACGTCCAGAGACAGCCGGCGAACTCCTCGGCACCGACGCAGAACAACGAAACCCGAAGCACACCGGTCCAATCTTCTGAAGGTCGTCGGAGAACTGAAGCCTTGCGAGCAAGTAAGGAGGAGCTCCGGGTTGGGAGGCTCCGGTCAACGGCGACGAGCACCACTAAACCCGAGCAAAACAGAGGAGAGGAGGGGGGAACTGAAGCAGGGGAAGGAGAAGGAAAGAGAAGGGGGGAAGGGAGAGGAGGAGACCCTCACCGGCGACAACCCCAGCCGAGGCCGTGGCCGTCACTGGCGAGGCACACGGAGGCGGCTGGAGATGCTTTAGGGTTTAAGGGAAGAAAGGTTTCTTATTCCTTGAGTTAACAAATAAGGTTTACTTTGACTTGTCTTTTATCCTTCAATATAAATGTATTTTATGGAAAAAATGTGGAATGCGGTGAAGGTGAATCAAACACCTGACCTTCAGATCTTCAGTCTGACGCTCTCCCAACTAAGCTATCCCTGCCTGTGTAGCTACTAGCACGACATTAACATCTCTTTGAAACTATAAAGATTGGCAAAGTTACGAAAGGTGGATTGCTTTTCGATGAATTTTTTCTCTAATCTACACTTAGAACATGAATTTCACCTATTTTGTCTCCCCATTTTCCCGCAAGAGTCTTACCTTTTTCCAACATTGCCTCCATCTCCTTTTGGCCTTCAGGCCTTTGTTGGGGATCGGATCTGCCTCGGAAGCTGGGGTGACAAGGGTTCTCAGAATTGGTTGAGCTAATTCTTTCAGTGAAGAGGGGCATCGAAATTTTTGAGTGATAATACATGATTGTAAAAATAATTTTGAGGGGTACCATTACGAAATTAGAATGAATGAAGGGGTATTTTTGAAAAAAAAATCGAAAAACATGGAAGAATTTAAAAAAAAAATTGAGGATGGGCGACCTCATGTGGCTCTGCCACTGGTTCTCAGGGTCGAAGCAGTAATGGAATTGCTACCAACCTAAGCCACATATGTTTCGAACTCGTTCTCGTACATGCGCATCCCACAAGCTCGATCCTTGACTAACCTTCACCAGTTTTTCCAAACGAGATCATGAGCGTACATTCGCTTGTGCTCCTTCTCCATATCAACCATGATTTGATCATTTGATCTTTTGCTTTAGTATATGTGCACGATCGATGACCAACACCATTGGAATTGTTTCACTTTCCTATTGATTGAAATCTAATGAACCTTAAAGTTCTTCCTGCTTCGTTATCCCTTGTCTGTTTTCGTTCTCATCTTGGCTACCTTATTTACAACGATATTCCAAAATTTTAGCCGCTGTCTGATCATTTCCTAATACCGGATCGTTGGAGAAGTTAATCCACGCACTAACGAGACTGCACGCCTCGTCTTGGGACCATTTCACTTTCCTATTGATGGAAACCGCACTTATATGTCCAAGGCTTGAGTCAAGCACGACTTAGGGAGAGAAGAATGGGTAGGCGGCTGCTCATACGGATCCTCCTAAAGTCTTTGTTGGTGTTAGGAGTCAGCCATAGATTGTTGAGTCGGGTCAATTTTCCTAATCACTTGGATCATTCTCGGGAAATCGATTAATAAATTCAGGGTTATTGTTGGGGTATGCCATGGGAGAAATGTCAAAGTATAGTTTGTAAGATAGAATAAGGGGGAATAGATGTGGAAGTGAATTGAAGATGGGATTGGTATTCAAAAAAAATATTTGGTTTATTTTTATTTTCAAATCCATGAGAATGATTCTGTTGGGGTGGTAAAATTAGTCGCTCCAAAATCGGACTTGCTTACGGACTTGACGAATTGACCATATACTCGACCCACAAACACCAATTCGACCATCCAATCGACTTGACGAATTGACCATATACTCGACCCACAAACACCAATTCGACCCTCCAATCGACCTCACTATAAATACACTCAGAACGTCGCTAATGATAATTATTTACAATAGATGAATATGAAACGCCAAAAACAGGGATAGAGCTATTAAGGCCCCGAGGGCATCAATTTTTTGTTTGTTTTTATTACCTTATTTTAACCAAAATTTTGTTTGTGCTCCTCATTTTTTTTATTTTTTCAAGTTGTTCCCCTCTGAAATTTTTATTTATTTCTATTTATATTACCCGTTTTTGAATTTGCCTCTTAATATTTTAAATTTCTTAATTATGTCCCTCCTTGAATTTTTTTAATATATAATTTATAATTATTTTAGATTTCTTAATTTTTATTAGTTTATTCAAATCTATTCTCATTTAAATCATTGTTTAAGGTCTCATATTATTAATTATTGAGTTTTTTTTTATAATATTAATATTGTTAACGTTAATTTTTATTATCTTAATGTTATTTATTAATAACAAAAAATTGTGCTCCCCTCACTAAAAAACTGGTTCTGTTACTGTCCAAAAATATTGGATAAGAGAGAAAAGATAGAAACGAGGGGTGAATAGTGTCATAGGATAGCGTTTTTACTTAATGAATTCATGCAATTGTTAGTCTAATCTAAGTACATATACTTAACTTGTAATAAAATCATTATATTCTCTTTTTCGGTAAATGACCATATATTTTTTTGATCAGCAAGAGCAAATTTAGATTAAACCTCTTATGAGAAGGAAGAGGAATTACATGGAGGAGGTACAATACAGATAGGTCCAAACCAAGACAACCAACCGAACTAAAACAACAAGAAACAAGAGGATAAAGGAATATCGTCAACATCAAACTGCAAATGGAAACCAAACCAAGATGAGGATCCGAAGATCTGAAGAGGCAGAAGGCCAATGTAGTAGGGAACCGAACTTAAATGACCTTAATTGCGCCTCAAGACAAACATGTACTCAATCTGCACATGAAGAGTGAGCTGAGAATTGAGCATGAAACATCTTTAGTAGCACCGAGTAGAAGAATGATCAACGCTGAAGCTACCACAAAGCCCACTGAAGCACTGAGATGAGGAAAGGTTGTAGATATCATAAAGGAGAGTTTTATGATCCCAAACCAACAAAACCATGAAGAGCGGCCAATGAAGTGATTATGGCAGAATTAAACAAGAAAATGGGTTGACTGAGGCAAAAATAGGTTCTTGCTTGTGACTCACGGAAAGAAATCAACAAAAAAGGGGGAGGAGAGGCACACCCAAGATTCAGCAACAAAATAGAAAAAACAAACACTCACCCTAACAGAATGAATACCCACACACAAAAGAAGAGGAACTAATCAAAACAAGCTACCTATACACAATTAAGAAGCAACAGATTGAAGCAAGCCAAGATGATCCTTACCAAACTCAACCAAGCACCACCCAAACCCACCCCCAACCCCCAACCCCCAACCCCCAACCCCCAACCAAAATGTACCCAGCACCACCAAACCCACCCCCAACCCCCAACCAAAATGTGGACTATCAGAGAGGGAGCACTTAATGAAGAGAAGGGAGAGAAAACTTTGAAATTTTATAAAGGATGCAACAAGATCTAGGAGAAGACAACCAACTTTTAAATGAGAAATAAAGGCCCTTATCCTGAAACTTTGCCCACTCTAGGGTATAAGACTGATGCACCACTTTGCTGAAAATATCCTCAATTGATAGGAACTGACCTTTGAAGAAAGCAGCATTCCTGGCCAACCACAATTTCCAACAACAAATCTGAATGATGCTATTCTAGGTTTTTCTAGATTTGGAATGAAGAATTAAAGGCAACCTTGAAAATAAATCCTTAACTGAACTTGGGGAGACCCAACAAACACCCCACCAAGACATGACAAGCCCCTAGACCAACCAACCTTTTATACAATGAAGCAAAGCATGAGCCCCATCTTCAAACTCCCAATTACAGATATGGCAAGTAATTTCTTCTAAGAGTAGAGGGAGCCCTTTTTTTTTTCTAGGAAGCACTTAGAAGGAATTGAATCTAAACAGGCCAACCAACAAAAACCTATAATTTGGGGGGTGGGGTGGGGGGGGGGGGGGTTAGAAACGGACCAGAGGATAGAAGAAGTCCAGGGAACAACTTGAGGATTAGTAGTGACTTGCTGATGAAGTAAGCTATATAGTCTTTTCACTATAAAATTTTTGGCATCCGACACCCAACAAAGAGAGTCTTTTTTTAACAGAGAGGTGTACTCTACTTGATATAATTGATAAACCTTGTCATTCATCTTCAGTCCTTCCTCTTGGAGTTGATCTGAGATTGATATTCCAACCGTCTTCTGATTTTGCTTGAGACACCAACATTTTTTTGGATTGAACCCTGAGGTAAAGCCTAGGGAAGAGGAATTTAAAGGGAACATCTCCCCACCAAACATCCTCGCAAAAGAGGATTTTGTCACCAGATTCTAGGTTCCATGATAGACCTATAATCCCAAACACATCAGCAAATCTGGGATCAAGGTTTAGTTCCAAAATATGCTTCATGAAACTAGGACTTCCTACTTTTGGAAAATTTGAGAGATCTCATTCTTGTTGATCTCATCCATATTTTGCACACATAACAACTTTCCACAATGAATTTCTTTCCAACACAAATCTCCACCACCAGTTTTAAACCTGGGCAAAAATTCGACCATCACCGTAAACCGACCGTCCCCGACCATTCCCATCACCGGAGAACCCGGAATTGGCCTAACCATAGGCAGACACAGGTTGGAAATAGTTGAACCGGTGCGGTTGAAGATGGGGTTTTTGCATACCCTCTTTAACGTGCTTCCGTACACGATCGTTCAAGCAATAAATGGTAACGGTAAGAAACCGGTCGAACACAAGGGAGCAATTGGGCCAAGGATGACTAAATCTAAAGAAATTGGTAAAAGAGTGAAAAATGTATAAACGTCACTAAATAACTCTTCTACAATTAAAAAAATGGTTCAAGTAGTAAAAACTGAAAAGTAAATGGTCATGAGAAGTATGTGAACAATAAGAAGGAAAAAACTGGAAATAAAAATTGAAACTTTGTATAGGAGAAAACAACCATGAACTACAATGTTCAAACAAAACATAGTCGGAAACAAAATGCTCCAACCACAAACCAACTTAACAAAACAAATACAAAACCAAAAAATTGAGACAAAACCCACGAGTCTCCAACCTCTATGAACTCTCGACCTTATACCCACAGAAACTCAAGTGACTCAACAAACAGGTACAAACGTCATGCTAGCAGGAACCCAAGGAAAATTGTCCCAACTCCATAAGAACCAAAGAGGACCCCGGAAAAAAACCTGAACGAAACTGTCACACTCCCACAACAAAGGAAATAAACCACTAACCCCTTCACCCATCAAGAGAGAGATCAGCCTTTGTTGCAAGGAAAATCAGAAATCCTTTCCGAATCGGACATGTCACTAACAGGTATGGGACGTAATTCTGCATCTAGCAAATCAAGTTCTCTTCGAAACTGTTCAGCGGTAGTCTTGGACTTAAAACCCAAGCCTTAGTAGCTACCTGAGTTTTACTCAAGTCTCTACTGGGCCCGGGCCCGTAGGCATAATCCGCCAACGCTTGATCCGAAAGAGAACCTGAATTTCCACAGAGTTCCTTTCCCATAAGCACACGCTTCTTCTTACGGAAAAGAAGGTTGCTCGACACCGTCCTTTCCGAGCCGCCTCGCGGAGATTTCGTGTCTGGTACAACCATTTCTATATCCTGATATGAACCAAACCTGCTCCCCCACTTTCCAATTGAGTAGGAGTTACACTCTCAAGCGTCTTAACACAGGAATCCTGTAAGGACTCTGTCTCCGTCACAGCCACCGCAACATCCAACCACAACAGTGTTCCAGGACTAGAACTACCAAGCACCCTAGATGGACTTAGGCTTGAAACAGAATTTACCAAGGGGGTACCCTTCTCAGCCTCGGACTCATGCCTACTTTCTTCCATCTCGTTTGAATCAGATTCATCTTCCCATCTTCACCAATTTTTATCACGAATATATGGTACCAACCCAGCATCAACTATCAAGGGTTGAATAGAAAAGAAGTCGTCATCCAACTCCACTTCCAGAAGCTGCAAATCCAAACAAGGCACCATATGAGCCAACACCAGCGACTCTGTAAAACTCCTTCCATGTAAAGCCTCTGGATGAATCATGACTATCGTCCCCAATGTTTCGGCGATGGATCCCAAATTTTCTAGACTCCACCCGTGGATGGGTACCCAAGAAAACTTCATCCATTTGAACACTCCTCCTTTTCTAAGTAAATGTTCTTTGTAAAGTCCCATTACAACCCATTGAGACAACCGAGCCTCCATCGACTTTACCTTACAATGAATCAACACAACCCTGTTACCCAAGTCCGTGATTTTCAGGTGTTTTTCACCCTGTTTAACAAACTCATCCAATAAGGCAGAAGGAGAAACATTCTCTCGAAGCACCCCTAACTTTCCCTCCTCAACCTCCCTTGCCAGGGTTGCATTTACCTGTAAACTTATCACTGATTTTCTTTTCCCATAGCCTATAATTCAATCCTCCCTCTTTTTTTAATGAATTGACGCAAAATTGAAACCGGTCTTTGTTCCCAAGCTCGTGAAACAAAAAGCTTATGGTTGCCCAGTTTAGAACCATCAGTCCGTTTCACCACCTGCTCTAGATCAGTACCAATTCGAAAGGATACAAAACTGGAATATTTACCTTTTCGATTCGAGTTCACGGGAAGGTGGACATATGAAACATCTACAACCGTACTTTAGATTGCTCGAACCCCTTCAACAATTGTACCCTCCAGAAGATTATGCACAAACACCTTTCTATTGGATACAGACCCTGGAGCTACAGCCCTCCTGAGCCCAGTCTCGGCTTCATCTGAGCCCCCACGAAATGTGCCATGTTTCCCCCCCCCCCCTTGACGGAATCCTCTTTCACGCCTAAATCGGTCGCCTCTGCTCTTTCCGCTGCCACTTGCTCCGTCGAAAGGACGACAAACCGAACCTTCCTACCTTGAACCTTCCCGACCCCATTGTTGTAAACCCCATCCATGTCTGTCGAGCGTATCGAAATAAATTAAATCTCCAACCCCATAAGCGCGAACGTTTCAGAACTGGTTATTAAGAACAATCGAGCCCAGTACCAATTGAGTGAAGAATCGCAGATGGAAGGATGACGCCGTCGTCCCAAATCGACTTCAATGCCGGCCAAAATCGAAGATCCCCAATCCTGAAGTCGGCGACTTGTACACGAATCGGGAGAGACACAAACCGAAGGAGCGCGGACAACAATCCAACCAGGACTGAACAAAGGCAAGCGCGTGGGCGCGCGTACTGCTATGGCCGACCGCTAACTCCGTTATGAATTAAGAGATGAAATGTTTTTTTTTTGTTGTGGATGTGATAAAAATGGCTTAGAATTAGGGTTTTGATATAGATATATATATATAAGGGGTAAATTAGTCATTTTAAAAAAAATATAGGGTCACATGACTGTTTTCCATCCAAACTAACAGAAAGTTAATGGTAGGGTATGAAACTGAAATTAAATGTTTGTTTTAGGTATGAAAATGCAAAAAAGTTATACTATGATGTCATTTTGAAATTAAATGTTTGGTTGGATATTAAAATAAAATTTTCCAAAAACTAAAAATATCATACAATGAAAAAAAACGCTCTCTATTACCTCTTGAGGTCTCTCTCACCCTTTTTAAGGTTTTTCCACCCCGCCTCCATTTCCAGCCACCTTCGTCGCCGGCCATATCCTCTGATTGCCGCCGTTTTCATCCACCAAGACTCCCGACGTCCTTCCAGCCTCGTTTCCGCCGGTCCTGCATCGTTGGGGTCGTTCTTTCCGCAGTTGGTCGCCCCTGAACCGCCGCAACGCCGGTGCTCATCTGCTCGTCACCCCGTCACGAGCGCCTCTACGCCATGGATCCCGACCACCAGATCTTTCCCGACGCTGCCCAGCCGCCCTCACCGGGTTTCCTTCCCGATGTTAAGTTCTCGTCCTCGTCGGCTGACAGTCCCACCCACTCCTCGCCTGAGATCCAGAGTCTCGCCGGCAGCGAGCTCCCACCATTGAAGGTAGGGGTGAGCATCGGCCGGTACCCGCCCAAAATTCCAAACCCGTTACCCAAACCGTTTTCCCCGGTTACATAAAACCCGTACCCATCCCCATCATCGGTCGCTAAAGGGAAGGCCGATAACCGCCCGTCCTTTACTGGCCGGGGACGATTATAACCAACCAACCGAGGCCCAATGAGCTTCTTATTGGGCCTACTGAAGTGAACATTCAAACATTCAACTTAAGTCCTACGATTCAAACTTAATTTCACACCATTTAACTTAACTCCATAAACCTACCTACTATACAACCGATTACAGTTTAAATACTTCAAACAGTCAAACAAAACACAATAATTCCTATAAATAATACCTCATAATCATATAAAACATCGTCTTTTACACAACACGGTCTAAGAAACCGTTTTTGTTGTACAACACAAAAAGTTGAACAAAAAAAATCAGTTTTACCTAAACTGAAATCGACCTATTACAACTATTTGAAGGACAAGCCGGGTTCGATGGTGGACGGAGCTCTCGTCCTCTATAAGCCCCAGCTGCCCCCCCCGCCCCCCCCCCCCCCCCCCCCCCCCGTGTCGGCCCTCAACTACTGCCATTGGAACCCATCCCGACCAGTCGCACCAGCCCCGACCGTCGTCGCCGACGTTTATTCACAGGTATCGTCCCCCGGTCGTGTACGCCTCATCTTCGATGGGCCGTCCAACGCCTGGTCCCAGATCTGGCGCTCGACAGGGGGAGAAGCCTCCTGCACGAATCTCTCCGTTCTCGGACTAGGAGGACGAAGACACGAAGACAACAAACTGGTGGTTCCGCTAGAGGCAATCTCGACGGTCAAGAAAGGCACTTACCTGGTCTCGCTGGCGGCTCTGGTCGCAGGGGAGGTCAAACAACCAGAATGCCGTCTGCGCCCTAATGTTGTAGAAATAGAAGGTGGATGGCATTCAGATTGAGTACCTATCGCCAGAGGTCACGAGTTTCCATTTCCCGTCTGGGGCGACAATGGAGAATATTCGCCACCGGGGGCCATTGATCTTTAAAGGTTTCCCGCTGCTCCTGGAACCCCTCCAGCCTTACATGCAGGCCAACGATATCGATTTCAGTCATATAGAGATCGGTGTCAGAGCTCTAAACGTCCCGGGAGGCGCCCGAACACTGCAGGTCCGCGACCTAATTGTCTCCTCCATGGGCACTCAGGTTATGTCAGCCCCTTTACCTTTTGTTCGGCGTGAGGATCATTTCTTATGGATGCCAGTTCAGATGGAAGTGAACCAGCAATTACGGAGACGCCTTCGTCTTCGTTTCCCTGGTAACACGACCTCCTCGGTGATCGAGCTGCAATACGAGAAGCTGCCGTACTTTTGTCGTCGGTGCAGTAGGATGACACACCGGCTGATGGGGTGTACGACCGATTTTCCAGGGATAGGTTGGGAAGAGGTCCGGTATGACAACTCCATCCAGGTACCGCGCCAACTGGACGTGGAGCGACTGCTGAAGACAGTGTGGCACCCACCTCGTCCCATGGAACCATCGGAAGTCGATGACCTCTTGACAGGGCTCTCACTGAACCCTATTGGTCGATCTAGGGAGGCTTCACCGAGGGACAGAGTATATGTTGCAGACTGCTACTCGAAGTCTGACAACCTGGCTAAGACTACCCCGGAAGGGGTGGTCACTATTATGCACGGAGGATCCCTGAAAGGGTGTGGATGGCCGCCAGGTTTTACAAAGCCTGACAACTTGGATAACGTCCACCCTGATGGGACTCCTCTCGGCCCTGATGATCCTGCAGATGCCCTGGGCATTCAAGCAGGAAAGGAGAAAGACCGTAAGGAGACTCTTGGGAAAACAGGCCCCATCCGGAGGAAGGCAATGAAGGCAAGCTTGAAGACAAGGACCAGGCAACTGCATGCTAGAGCTTCTGGACCGAAGAAGTCGCTAGAAACCCCGAGTCTCCTGCCAGAACCGTGCAGGCAGGACAACACAGAGGAGGACCAGGTGAAGCAGGCGGAGGCAGGGCAGCCTCCTATGCAGGAATGATCCAACCCAACAGGGGTGGGTCTGGCCGATGTTGGCCTATACCTACAGACCCAGGACAGCCAGTGCTGGGAGGTCTCGGGAAGCCTGCAACAACAGCTCATTATTCTCGTTCGCTTTTCATTTATTATGTTTATCGTTGGAACACTTTTATTTCTATGTTAGGTAGGACTTTTTTATTTTATGTCTCGTTGTTTGAGACGATGGTAAGGGGATGTCCTAATTTTTTTTCTACGATGTCAAGTAGACTATCTTTATGGGTCCATGAGTGCTAGGCTTGCTACGGTCTGCCCGGAAAAAAATCTAGAACCCTGGGGGTTACGTCCTACCTTGTTTGGTTTCCTTTATGCAGTAATGCACTTCCCCAGTTTACCCGTTTCAACAAAATAAAATTCCCGAGTAAAATAAAGGAAGAACTACTAGGAATTGTAGTAGGAGAGGATGGAATAGACGGTTTGCAGAGCAGTGAGAGCCAGAAGCACGAAGGCAGCAAAGAAGGCGACGACCTTCCAGAGATTGGGGAAATAGTCACGCTTCAACACCGCCACACGCTTGAGCCAATCCGACCTGTAACGTTTGTGAATCTTCTCGCACACTTGGGCGAAGAAAAAGTCGTCCTTGAGAACCACCTCCTTGCAGATATTGTTGAAGAGCTTGGACACGTGGCCGCTGTTGCCCTGTAGGTGCGTCAGGATCTGCTTCTTCTCCAAGAACCTCACGTCCTGCCAAGAATTGATCAGCCTATCCATGAACAACACATATGATGTGATGTGGTGCGTGCTCCCCGAGCAGCACTGCTCGTACGCTATCAGGTTCTTCAGCACCGTCTCCGTCTGGTCGTCGATCCTGAACTGCGGTATCTTCAGGACCGATCCTTCGAACTTCACGTCGAATATGTCGCTGCACTCCGATTTCTCGAAGTCGATCCCCGCCGCTGACAGCTCCAGGGTGGTCGGCAGCTGCTCCCAGTCCGTCTTCTGGTGCCTCTGTTTCGACGATCCCGACTTGCTGGATACTACCAGAGTACGGAACTTGGTGATGAAGCCTTGTTTGGTTTCTGACTTGTTTGACGGAGCCCTGACGTCCAATTGCTCCGCCCTGACGGATTGGGGGAGGTGGCAATTGAGCAATAGATCGAGAAAATGCTTGCAACTGTTGATGCCTCTGTAGTTCTCTTCCTTCAAATTCCAAGCCGAGGAGAAGAACTTGATGGTGAGGTCGATAAGCGAAACACCCGCCAGGAAATCCGGAGGGAAAAGGGGTCGAAGGACTTGGAATATGCGGTCGAGAATCGGGAATGGGATCTGGTTTTCGAGCAGCGACATGTCGCGTTGGAGGGTGAGGACCATCCAGGCGTTGCAGAAGACAGGGCCCTTGTTGTCTTCCACATGGTCTTTGATGAAGAGCTCGAGAGCGAAACAAGCGTCGACCAGCAACATCTCAACGAGCCTCCAGTGGTTGCGGTCGGCTGGATCGGCGTAGGAGGAGCGCGCTTCCTGCTCCATCTCGGAGACGGCCCAGCCGCAGATCTTCAAGCTGTCGGTCGGTCGAGCGGTCCGGTTGAGGAGAGACTGCATGTAGACGAGCTTCTGCTCCTCCATGGCCTGGAGGGGGAAGCCCCTGACCTTCAAGTGGGCGGGTGAGTTGTCCACGAAGGAGTCGTGGGAGTGGGCGGGTCCCATGGCAACCAGCTGAGGCGTGTACAGCTTGTACGAGTCCATCGTCAGCTTCCGGAGGCGGCTCGGTACCCGGAATATGCTCCAGTTGGGCGGGTTCTGAGACACCCTCTTCAGCTTCGCATCAATTGTTTCGATGATAACGTTTATGTCCACCACTCCGTCGCCTCCACCATCTCCGACCTGATTCCTGTAGCTATTACCACTCCTATGATCGGATCGGCTGTAACTTCTATTGCTCTGATTACGAGTGTTGTCATTGCTGTGATTACTTGCACTGTTCTTGAACTGAACACGGTTCAGCTTCATATTGGTGACAAAAAAAAAACAGAAATCAGAACATAGCAAGATGTAATAGGAGTTAGAATTAGTATGCTGTATTGGGTGCAAATTGGCAATCATATAATAAATCGTTGGTCTTTAAATATTTTTGGAAAATTCGTTCAGTCTTTCTTTATAACAAAACAAATATAGTCAATATGATTATAAAGCTAAATTATAACATAATGAACTTTAGTCAACGCTTGTTTATTTTACTTAGGTACTGAGTCAACTAGTTAGGTAGAGTATTGAGGCTGTTAAACAAAACGTGATTAGTAGTGGGGATGATGATTTACTGGGGAAAAGATCATCAAAGATTCATATCTACATTTAACTCATATAATACCAATTAGTTGGTTTGCTCGCCTTTAATTATGCTTTATATTATACATGCCAACAAAGTTTGTGCAGCCATTCGGTGTTTTAATTATGCTTTATATTATACATGCCAACAAAGTTTGTGCAGCCATTCGGTGTTTAGAGCATGTACAGTGTAAAGGTTCTTAGAGCACGCACAACGGGTCGGTCCTTGCCCCAGACCCGTGTGCACGCGGTCCGCAGCCCTTGGGCCGTCCCACTGTGGGCCGGATTTCACGCAGTCTGCGGCCCTGAAACACGCGGCTCGGGTTTCGCCCCTCGCCCCTCGCTCCTCGATTGCGGGTCGGGCTCTCGCTCCTCGGCCCTGCCTGGCTTCCCTCCTCTCGCGTGCCGGCACATGACAAAGCCGACCGTTGTCAAACGGTCGGCAACGACTATAATTTTTTTAAAAAAAATAAATCAAAAACATTTTATACCCTATAAATACCCCAATCCCAATCTCATTTTTTTCACACCCATTCTCCAATTTCACTCTCTCATTCCCACTTTCTACTCTCTAATTTCCAAAATGTCTGACGTTGAGGTTCCGACATATGAGGAGCTGGTTGCCCGAATGCCAACGTATGAGGAGATGGCAGCCCAACTGCCGACATATGAGGATATGGCAGCCCGAATGCGGCCAGTTGAGCGACGACTCCGGCAGAGGATTGAGAGAAGCATACAAAGAGTAATGCCAAGGATCGAGAGGGCCGTCCGTGGGGAACCAATGCGACGAGAGATTAACAGAGGTCATTCTAAAGTCCACAACCAATTGATGAGGAACTATTTTGTCGATCAACACGTATATGGCCCTGATATGTTTAGGCGTCGGTTTCGTATGTGCATACCACTTTTTCAACGGATTATGGACGCGGTCAAGGAACACGACAGGTACTTCGTTGAGATGCCCGACGCGGCCTCACAGTCGGGTTTATCAATGGAACAGAAGTGCACCGTCGCGATACGGATGCTTGCGTATGGGTCCTCGGCCAATTCATTGGACGAAACTCTGCACATTGGGGTAAGCACCATACTTGAATGTTTACGTAAGTTTTGCAAGGCCGTCATTGAGGTATTCGGAGCCGAGTATGAGCGTACACCTACACCGAGTGACATGCAACGCTTACTCTGAGAAGGGTACAGCCGAGGGTTTCCCGGAATGGCGAGGAGTCTTGACTGCATGCATTGGAAGTGGAAGAACTGCCCCACCGAAGACCAGGGAGCCCGTGGACGGGGAAGTCACCACGGGGACAAGACGGTTATGCTTGAAGCTGTAGCGTCCCGTGATTTATGGATTTGACATGCGTTTTTCGAGATGGCTGGCTCGAACAACGACATCAACGTCCTCAACCACATCCACTTATTCCAAGAGGCTTACTACGGTCGTGAGCTAGATGTGGAGTACGAGATTAACGGCCATCGGTACGACCGGCCTTATTACTTGGTGGACGACATTTACCCAACATGGGCACGGTTCGTGAAGACTATTCGGCATCCCTACGAGCCCAAAGAGAAGTTGTTTGTTAAATGCCAAGAAGGTGCTCGAAAAGATATTGAAAGGGCTTTTGGAGTACTTCAAGCAAGGTGGCACATCATTTCCCGTCCCGCTCCTTCTTGGAGCCCACACCTTTTGGCTGATATCATGCACACTTGAATCATTCTACACAACATGATTGTAGAGGATGAGCGCGACCGGTACGAGTATGGGGATGAGGAGTTGTTGTACGAGCAACCTCCAGAAATGCCGAATTGGACACCACCAGAACGATGGCACCACGGAGGGCCATTGGAATACCAACAACGAGTTGCTTGTCAACAAAGTGTCATAAATCATGAGACCCACCATCAACTACAAAATGATCTTATGGAGCACTTATGGGGTCTATATGGAGCTGGTTTCCATGACGACGAGTAGTCGTTTGTGCTCTTGGAGCTGGTTTTTGTGGGTTGTATTACAAGGGGATCAATAAAAGTTCAACTTAATTTTTATTCGTGTTCAATTTTTTTTATTGTCATTAATTACTGGATGTTGAGTGGTTAATTAATTGATATTTTGCGGTTTTATTTGATTCTTTATCAAAAACAACTTTAATTATTTAAAATATAAATAAATTTGTAAAAACTAATTAATGCCAATAAAGAAATAAGAAATAAATTTAACACTAATAAAAATGAACTTGAACTTTTATTCATCCCCTTTTAATACAACCCAAAAAAAAACATGCTCAAGAATCATTGTGGGGGTTCGACATCCGGTGGTTGTTGTTGTCGAAGAGTTTCAAGTTCACCTTCAAGGGTATTCAAGACTCTTCGAAGTCGGGCCTTGCACGACCTATGCTCTTCCTTATCGTCTTCGGTGAAGTCGGAGGTATCCGTTTGCACCATCGACCTGTACAAGGCGAAGTTTGCTTCCCACTTCTCGTTTAACTTGTGTATCATGCGGGTCCTTTCTATCTTGCCTTCCTACCTTGTACGTTCCATCTCCACGTAGGCATTCATTTGGGCCGTGAGGACGGTCCCCTTTTTTGATGCCTTCGTTGCCTTCTTTCCTTGCGGTTGCGTTCGGCGAGTTGGTTGAGGGGGACTTGTATCGGCATCATGGGAGGGAGGGTGTTTCGCTGAGAGGGACCTCACTCCCCTCGTTGTGATCGGAAGGTGCCCATTCTGGTTGTTGAGACTCGCCACAGAGAGGTGTGTAATCTTCCCATGTGCTTGTGGGTGGGGTTGAGCTGTAATTCTCAGCCTCATCCAAGCGTTGTCATTGTTGTTGGCGGATAGTACCCATGGTGCCTTCCTCGGCAGCGAACTTGGTATTGCCCTCAAGCTCGGTAACCCAATGATCGAGGTCGAAATATTTAGGGTGCTCCCTCGGTCTTTCTTCCACCGGTGTATTCGCCCACATGTCCTTCGCATGTCTCATGTGGTCCTCATGGTTCCAGCCGTTGTGGACCTCGGCCTTTGAGGTCTTTAGATAACCAAGGAACCTCCTTGTTTGCGACTGGCATCTGGCCCAATGTTTCTTGATAGCATTACAGTTGTAGTGGCGGTGTCCTCCGGTTGCGTTGAACTTCCTCTCAATAGTGCACCAGAATGTGTTTCCTGTTTGAGAGTTTCCCTTAATCGGGTCTTTTGTAGTCGAGAGCCAGCAGTCTATGAGGTGTTTGTCTGCCTCGATGATCCATGTCCTCCATTCCTGTGGTGCTTCTCGGGGAAGGTCCGGCAGAGGATGACTGTGACGACCTACGGATGATGCCTACGTCGGGTAGTGGGTAATCGGGGTAGTTGTAGAATTGTGCTGGAAGCTGGTAACCTTGTGGCGGCATCCGGTAACCTTGTGGCGGCATATGGTAACCTTGTGGGTTGAATTTTTGTGGACGGAATTGATCTTGGAAATATGAAATTACAAAACTTTTACTACAAAAGTATTATAAAAAATGATATTAAAACAAATAAATGTGTTTAATAATTAAACAACAACAACAATCAATTACGAAAACGAATTAAAAAAATACAATAAATGAAACACTTAATGATAGTTTGAAATTACCTGAGCTCGAACCCGGTTGCATGTATGGCGGGAAAGCGGAGTTCTCACCAGGATCCGTTAAAATTTTGTGGAAATCCCTTGCTAGTTCGTCGGGGGTGAATCCTACTTCGTCACCCGCTGATTGTGCACGAGTGTCTTCGCTGCCCGACATTTTTCACGAGAATATTGGAAATGAGAGAGTAGAATTTGGGAATGAGAGAGTGAAATTGGAGAATGGGTGAGTGATGAGTGAAAAAAAATGAGGTTGGGGTTGGAGTGTTTATAGGGTAAAAATTGTAGTAGATTAAATAAAAAAGAAAAAAAAATATTTGTTACCGTTTCCGACAGCTAGAAAACAGTCGGATTTTTTTTCTAACGCAGGGACACGTGGCGGCGTCTGATTGGAGGGCGGAATGACGCGGGACGCAGGACGCGGGGCGCGGGACACGGGGCGCAGCTCGGTCTGCGGTTGTGGGATAAGGGTTGCAGGCTGCGGCCCGGCCCGCGTTTTTGCGGGACGCGTAAAAGCCGTCCCACAATGGGACGGCCCGCATCCCGCAGCCCGCAAAAACGCGAGCCGAGCCTCAGGGCCGGCCCGTTGTTCATGCTCTTAGAGCTATGGTTTCCGCCCCGACAGAGCGGCGTCCATTTTACCATATGTGCTTAGTGTTAGATAGAGTTGTGATGCTTTTGTATCTAGAGATCTTATATTTATGATGAATTTCATCTCTCGTTTTTTACTAAAAGTTGTGATTTTATTCAGAGTTTATTTAAAGCGATACGTTGTAGTGCATCTAGGAGAGTTCTTGACCACTAAAGGACAGACGTAGAATGGACTACCCTGGTTAACCAATGAGTTGCCCTATTCGCGGTCTTTTTTACAAATTAGAGAGAAATTCTCTCGTTATCAGCCAGCATGAGGCGGATGTCTATAATAACTGTCCCAACTGGGGATGCCGGTAGGTCCCTTATGTGAATCATCTTAAGTGGTACCTGAGCATCCGAGTGGATTATAATAGGGCCCATACCCAGAGAGGTCGTGTTCCAAAGCGTTGTCGCAATAGCATAGGCCTCAATCATAATCGACGATCCACTTCCCGAAATGACTCCATTCGTCGTGCGGCCAACCCGACCATCCCCACCTCTAGAGATGATACCCCTTGCTGATTGGTCCGAGTCTTGAAAGACTTGCCCATCGACATTAATAACCCAGGTACCTAAAGGGGGAGGAGCGAAACGCGATGGCCAAACCGGTCCAGGCTGCGACGGGACCACAATGGTCGCATTTGCTTCAGTCTAAGCTAGAAGGTGGGCCCTAGCATTTGAAATGACTCTGATGGCTGCCAATGTGTCTCCATTCCAGACCCATGCGTTCCGAGCCTTCCAGGTCTCCCAAAGAATACTAACTATCTCTACCGCCCTGTTCTTTAGTGACCCCGTAGAGATAAGTTTCCATCAGTACACAAAATATTTCCCCACTACGGGGGGAAGGGGGATCCCTCCCACATCTCTCCAACACGTTTGTGTAAACCCACAGAATATGAGCAAGTGCGAGACTGTTTCCTCCTCCCGGTCATAAAAGGCACACGTCGAAGCGATCAGGACGTACATTTTCATGAGGTTTCCCGCTACCTAAAGAGTATCAGTGAGACGTCGCCACAAAAGACCCTAAGACGAGGCGGTACCGGGGTTTCCCAAAAAGAAGCCCAAGTAGTAACTCCGACATTCTGCATCTGGTAATGCCTTGCCCTGGCCAATGTAACATAACCAGCCTTGGCAGAGTAACGACCATCTTTATCCGAAGTCTAGTACCACTCATGCTGATGACGATTTGAAAAGAGGGGAACCTGGAGGATATTGTCTCTATCTGCCTCATCGAATAGTTGGTCTAGAAGACGGACATCCCAACAACGAGTGTTTGGAATCATGAGACTCGCGACCGGTGCTCCTGCAAGATTCAACCCTGTCGATTCTATAGTAGTAGTCGGCCCTACTAGACAAGGGGTGCCTTGCACCAAACTGTCCCGCCTGTCCCCAATAGAAATCTACAGAACACTACACAATAACTCTTGAGTAGACAGAATACTTGTCTAGGTGAAGCTTGGTCGACTTCCCAAGTGCGCTTGAAGGAAGTCTGAGGTAGGGTATTACCGAGCTTTGAGAACCCTAGCGACAATGGATTGAGGCCGATGGAGAAGCCCCTACGCATGTTTCCCCAAGAGGGCCGTGTTTACGTCCTGAAGGTGTCGAAATCCATACCCCACTATCTTTATGCATGGACAGCATGTCCCAAGTTTTCCAAACAATCAATCTAGACGGCTTTCCCCCCACCAAAACCTTGCCAAAGCGACATGTATCATGTTCACAATCTTCTGCGGAACCGTAAAAACAGACATGATATAGGCCGGTAGCGAGTGAAGAACGAATCAAATCATCACCTCCCGCCCGGCCGGCGATAGTAATTTCCCTTATCACAATTGAATTCGAGATATCACCCGATCCCCCAAATACGCCATCGCCACATTCCGATTCCGACCCTCAATATTGGGGACTTCTATGTACATCGAGGCAGTAGAGAGGATCCCACAACACTCCCTTCTCAGTGCAAGGGTTATTTGTACTGAAGAAAACAGAGGATTTCTACAAATTAAGTACCTGACCAGATAACTGTTCAAAAGTTTGGAGGATGTCCTTCACCCGATCAGCTTCTATAGTAGTTTCCCTACAAAAAAATGGGACCCCAACGCGTTTGGGGATTTATGTTGGTTTTGATTCACCATCCATTATCAGGTATCTTGAACCCAGACGGGTGATATGTTTACTGCAAGATTTGTAGATTGTCATTTAGATGAGACAATATTTCCACCTTTAGGTGAGAAGAATAAGCCTCCTGAAGTAAGGCGTGAACACTCATGGAGAGTATATTCTCTATCTCATCTAGACTTGCGTACATAACAATGTGAAACTGAAGTATAGAGGATAATACATGCGCAAAATATTGCAAATCAAATGTCTGATGCATTTACAGATACATCAAAGAGAACAAGGTCATATATAGATGCAATCAACGTACTAGCTAAAATTATGTTACTAGTGATACTGCAAAAGCAACAGTCGACTCCTCTAGTACAAGCCCGAAGCGTGGGAAGCCAGTTGGGGCCAAGGACGTTGTTCATCGAAAACGAAAAAATCAAACGAATAGAGAGTGTGAAAAAATCTCATTAACAAAGTCAGTTTCAAAAGAACCAAACGTTCCAGAATTACCGGAAGACTCTAATACTCTCAATGAATTACAAGAGAAAATAAATGAGATTCATATGCACTTTTCACACATAAATGAGACTTGGGATCGAAACTCGATTATTATTGATGAAGTTTTTGCATTTGCGGTTAACAATGATATAATCAATGATTTTGATTTTGAGCCACGTAGTATTCACGAATGTCGTCAAAGGCATGATTGGCCAAAATAGGAAGAAGCAATTCAGGTAGAATTGGCTTCACAGGCAAAACGTCAAGTATTTGGGCCTATTATCAAAACACTTGTAAATGTTCAACCCGTTGGGTATAAATTGGTTTTTTGTGACAAAAAAAAGGAGAACAACGAAATTGCACGATATAAGGCGAGACTTGTGGCCCAAGGTTTTTCTCAACGACCTGGAGTCGATTTTGATGAAACATACTGATGTATATGATTACTTTAAGATATTTAATCAGTTTAGCAGTCTCTGAGAGACTCGATATGTACATGATGGACGTAGTCACTGCTTACCTTTATGGTACGTTGGATACTGATATTTATATGAAACTCCCTAAAGGATTGAAATTTCCTGAAGCAATGAAAAATAGTCCAAGAAATATGTGTTCGATAATATTAAAAATTTGTTCTGTGGACTAAAGCATTCAAGGAGAATGTGGTACAATCGTCTTAGCGAGTACCTTAATAAAGAAGGTTTAAAAAATAACATCATATGCCCATGTGTATTCATAAAGAAAAAAAACTCTGGATTTGTTGTTGTAGCAGTGTACGTCGATGATATAAATCTGATTGGGACTTTATGAGAGATCCTCAAAACTGCAGAATATCTGAAAAAGGAATTTGAAATGAAATATTTGGGGAAAACGAGACATTGTCTCGGCCTGTAGATTGAACATATTTATGATGGCTTTTTGATTCATCAATCTGCATATATTGAGAAATTATTGAAGCGCTTCAACATGGATAGCGTGTATCCACTCAATACCCCAATAGTCGTCCGATCTTTAGATCCAAAGAAATATCCATTTCGTCTCAAAGAAGCAGATGAAAAGATAGTTGGTCCTGAAGTACCATATCTGAATGCAATTGGGGCTCTATTATACTTGGCACAATACACACGACTAGATATAGCGTTTGTAGTAAATGTGATTGCGAGGTTCAGTTCAGAACCTACTAGACGATGTTGGATCAGAATCAAACATATATTTCGTTATTTGAGTGGAACGAAGGACTTGAGTTTATTATACTCAAGGTCCACAGAGAATGTTGGCCTAGTCAAATATGCAGACACATGATATCTATCAGAACCCCATAAAACTCGCTCCCAGACAGGATATGTCTTCACATGCGATAAGACAACAATTTCCTAGCGCTCAACAAAGCAGACTTTGGTTGCAACGTCATCCAATCATTTAGAAATTCTAGCACTACATGAAACGAGTCGAGAATGTGTGTTCTTGCGATCAATAATTCAACATATGCGAAGCACAACTGGCATTCCTCCAACAATCTCTCCTTCCACGATATATGAGGATAATGCAGCTTGTATCGCTCAAATAAGAGGGGGCTATATCAAAGGGGATAGAATCAAACACATCTCTCCAAAATTCTTTTATACTCATGAACTCCAAAAGAGTAATGAGATAGATGTGAAGCAGGTTCGATCCAGTGAAAATCTTGTTGGCTTATTCACCAAAGCTTTACCGACATCAACTTTTGAGAAGCTAGTATATGAAATTGGCATGCATCGACTTAGAAAGCAACCAAAGTAACCAAGTAATTTTTAGGGAGGGGGGGGGGGGGCGAGAATTTTGTGTTGCACTCTTTTTCCCTTATTCAGGTTTTATCCCACTGGGTTTTCTTGAAAAGGTTTTTAGCTAGGCAACTTGAAACACGTTCGAAATATTTACGAATGGTGGTCCAAGAGGGAGTGTTGTAGATAATGGCCCACCATATTACCATTTGCGTGGCTCAAAAGTAAAAGCCATACTCCCAACTTGTCTTGGTAATTTTTTTTTGAAACGAGTATAGAGGTATTGTATTACTGTAGAACAACAACTTTACAGGGTAGGACATAATTGCCCAGGATTCCAGATATTTATCTCGATCGACCGTAGTCCATCAGGCGTTCATAGATCCATAAAATAGTCTGCTTTGAATCGCATATCCGAACGTATGAGTTCCTCTTACCGACATTTCAAAAATAATAAGACACAAAATCCTAAACCAAGCTCACCAAAGACTTATTCGTCCTAGAAAGAAATACAAAGCAGACCTAATAGAGACTGGAAGTAATGCCTTGAATGCGGATTTCCCGAGACTCCCCAACACCGGTAGTCCCGGGTCTGTGGGTATAGTCTGTAGACGGAACCTCCCACCCCCACCGGGTCTTCTCATTTTTTCGAAGGAGGCTGAATCGCCTCCGTCTGTGGATTCTAGATGTCCTTCTCGGCTCTCAGTTGCCGGGTAAGTTCCACCGAACTGCCACGTTCATCCGGAAGAGCTCGTGGGCGACAACGAGGCGGTTCCTGTATAGACTTCGGATCTGCGCCGGTGAACAGAATAAATGCAGCCACCAGAGAGACGAAGGCTGCCGAGATCACGATCATGGTGTCGTTGTTAGCGTTCACGGCGGGGTTGCAGATCGTGCTCGGGACGTTGGTTGGCGCCCAGACCTGACCGGCGAACGAAGGCCATGGGGCGGGAGGCAGCTGCGGGGGTAGGATGGCGAAGGGAGCACGGTTCCCGGTAGCCGACGGCAGGAGAGCCACGGTGGCTTCTAGCACGAGCACGGGAGGAAGGGAGTACCGGCGAGGAGGCGATTGTGATGAGCGTAAATTTGTCCTATCTAATTAGACTATTTTTCCCTATATATTTACCTGGTTTGTGTCTCATTTTTATATTATTAGCGTGGAGTCATAAATGCGCAAAACCTCGTTCTTAGTTGATATTTTTTAAGTTTTTAAAATATATTCATCATTGGTCTTGTTTTGTAGGACTCGACGAAAGAAAACTATTGGCGCAAGAACGACGTGGATCGGAGGTCAAATGGAGCGGGAATGAGCGACGGGAGTTTATAATTAAAAGTGAGAAAAGGCATCTGCAGATCTGATCATGTGCACTGCCAGCGCACCACATACCGTGCACGCGCGCTCCTCACAGCCGTTTGATCGATCGACCGCGAGTCGGACCAGATCCAGCGGTTGATGGATTTTGTTGACTTCATTCTCCAGCCGCAGGATGTTTGACTTGCGCTATTAGGCTGATCCAACAGCACACAGAGCCGGTTTCACTATCCCACGCTTGAGCACGCCCACACCCGATCCAGACGGCTAGTCTGCGCACCTCCCAGCCTGGTTCGCGTCATTTTGAAGCAGCAGAGCAGCACATATATCGAACTTTATTTTATATTAGTTTTATTACTTTTTTATTCAGCCTATATATCTACTAGTGTAGGCGTGAAAACAGTATCACACATCAGATATTTTTAGAATAGAAGATCAAAAAGTTTATTTTTTATTTTTTCTCTGGTTCTTCAAGTTCATCAAGTGTTTTCGATTTTCTTCATCCCAAGAGCATTTTTTTTGTTGTGATCAGTTAGGTTTTTTCATTAACCATCCTATCCAAAGATTGGATATGGAGGAAGTTGTAAAACAATAAGATTACAAGCTCATGTAAGAACAGATGAAAGACCTAAAAAGATCAATACTAAGCTAGAAATCAGAAAACTCTAGCTAATGAAAATTAATAATAGAAACACCAGCCAGAATGAATCAGTGAAGCCAAATTGATGACTGCATGATCATGTTGGAAAGAGGGGCTCGGATCCACTCAAAAAAGAGAGAAGACGATTATCGATCCAACACTTGCCTTGATTCTTGATAGGAATTGATCAGAATTTTGAGAGGGAGTTAATCCATTCCGCAGCCACTGAGATGAAGACGGAGGCATTCTTTGTAAGCCAAAATTCAGCAAGAGACATGCTTACAATTCCCAACCAATCTATCATTTCTTTGATAATTCAATTCTCAAGAAGGCTCTCATTTGAATATAGCTGAAACTTCTCACAATCCAAGAGAGAATAGAGAGGCTCATTAATGCTTCAAAGAAGAAGAGTTTAGATTTTCTGCAGTATTTTCACAAAGCAGATCTCCTTCATCTTCATCAGAATGACAGTGGTCAATAGCATCATTCTTAGAGTTTATATAGCCTTTGAGAAGATTCTCATTTCCCTTAGTTTTGAAGCCCATGGCCTTCCATGTCTTAAGAGCTTGAGAGAAGTCCTTCAACCCATAAGTTTGTTTCACAATATATGCATCCAAGGCTGATGAGGAGCCAATTACCTGCATTTTCCCTAATCATTTTCCTTTTTTCTTCTTTTTTCTTGTGGATTTCAAGACCGCAGAAATAGTTTCTTCGGAATCCAAGGAGTTAGAGGCAGAATCAATACCAGGTTAGCAGCAGCAGTTCCCATGGTAATTAATTCTCTAGGTTCATGCCCTCTTTCCTTACTTGCGGATTGAAATGGTTCACTAACCTCCACAATAATTAACTCCTCATTAATTGCTGGAGCAAAGGAGGATCCAGTCTCTTCGGAAACCACAAACTGAGAATCTGACTCATCAACATCGTCGTGGTCATTTCCCCCCGATTTAGAAATGGTCACCGGAGTAACCGGCGACGAGTTGGAGGGTGGAATCAGGTTGCTATCACAATCTGTCACAGACACCAGAAATTCTTCACCTTCAAGCGAGAAAACAACTTCCTCAAAAATTTGCATGTTTGATCTGACAGGAATTAGCACGAATGCCTTATGAAAAGCAAACTTGGTAACAGACTCAGGATGAACAAGCAATGATGTCCCCAATTTTCATGCGATGGCCTCAAGGTTATCGGACGTTCATCCTTGGATTGGGACACCACTGATGCTGGTCTATTTGAAATAGCCTCCTTTAGAGATGAGGTCCTCTTTTCCATGAATTAAAATGATCCAAGAAGATAACCAGTGTAAAGCCCGCCCCGGTTTAAAGGATCTAAAATGTTAAATTATTGTTTTTGAAGCGTCGAGGTTGAATTTCTGTTTAAATTTTAATTCGTAAAAAAAAGGCGGATCGGGTCGGACTCGACCCGACTAGCAGACCCGGTAGAGCCAGCCCGCCCCGACCAGGCCCTCTACTTCGCGTTGGGCCGTGCTGGCAGGCCCATTAGTGGCCCAGTTGCACAAGCCCGAGCTTTATAAGCCCGGTCATTCCTGCAGAACCCTAACTCTTCCATTTCGAGTCTGCAACGGCGTTTTCCCCCTCTTCTCTCTCTCCCATCTTCATCCAACTCGCACCGCGCCGTCCCAACCCTCTCCGACCCCAACCATGTCGCCACCACTCCTCTCTCCTCTCCTTCGCGCCACCATTTTCCCCTCTCGATCTTCTCACCGCCTCAGCTTCTCCGTTCAACCCAAGCCGCGCCACCGTCTTCTATCCTTGTCTTCGTTCAGTCGAGTTGTCGTCGTCACCGTGCTCGTCCAGCCGGGACAATCTTGCCGGAGCGCTCGTCAGATTTGGGACGAGAGCCGCCGTGCTCATCCGGATCTGAGGCGAAGAACAGAGCCGCCATGCTCCGCCGCTCCACGACCGCAACCACCAGCCATCGTGTTTTCTCCCTATGGTGAGGCCTCGCCCGGCATTGTCTTCGCCGATGGCCGGTCGGGATGCAAATCCGGGCCCCCTTCTCTTTATTTTCCCTTTTGTTTTTCGTCCCGACCTTAGTTTGGATCTGGTCTGTGTTGGAACAATTTCTGTTCTGGATCTGGTTTGGATGGAATCGAACTTCTAGAGATTGAAAAGAAAAGAACCATAAAACTAAAAATCAGTCTTGATTAAAAAGGATTAAATGGAAAAGGATTTAAATTGAAAGAAATTAAAATCATTTTTGATGTTAAGAAGGTTTTGGACTATTGAACGAGAAACATGAATCGACTAAACCGGACTGTAAAACGGACTTAGAACGGGACGAGAGTGGAACGCTGAATCGGTCACCTCGGGAATCATGCCACGAAACCCATGCCTCGAGAATCGTGCCACAAAACTCGTACCTCGAAAGTCGTGCGTCGAGTTCTGTGCTCGGGCCTCGAGTACTCGAACCCGATTCGTCGTTTAATCTCGCTCTTAGCCCGCTCGAGTTAAAAAAGGTAACTGTTGAACTTAAATTGAAACTGTCGTAACGTTTAATTCGAATTTGGAACCGTTTTTGAGTTTGGTTTTAGTTTTGTTTTAGAGTCCGGCTTCGTTCGAAGAGAAGACCGGAGGTAGCGAGCCAAGACGTCAGCAGCTAGGAGACGTAGCTGTTGTTCTTCGGTTGAGGTAGGGAAAGTTGCGAATACCAGTTTAATTACGGAAAGTTACTATTATGCATGCTAGGAAATAATAAAAACCGAAAAGATCATAGCTTGGCATGTAGGATGCGAACAACTAGCGTAGACGTTTGAACTGTGAACATTTACGATCTCTGTCTTGGGAATTGCCATGCTGGTAGTTTCAGGCCATGTCGTGCCTGTAGGATTGCTTGCTGAGTGTATATGTTGGTGTGCTTTGTGTTGTTTGAACGGATAATAAATAACGAACATGAAAACGAGTAGAACTGAACTAGTGATGCATGATGAAAACCTGTGTGGTTATTTCCTGTTTATTTGATATGTGAACTGTGGGATGGTTGGGGATTTGATACCGGTTAAGCCGACGGGGTTACCACGTTAGGTGTGGGGTCGGTAAGTGATGGTAAGTATGTGACGGTTTGAGTGTGTTGGAGAGTTTAATAAGATTATACTCGGTGTTGTATGATTGTGACTGTGTGTGGCAAGTGTGCCGTGTTTGTTGTAATGTGAACCCTTGTTTGTGATATGACTGGGTGAGTGATAGAACGGCTGTGTGTTATGTTGAGGTAGTCCGGTTGGTATACCGTGACCGACCTTGGCTTTGTGCTGCGTGTTATATCCTTGTTGTGTGTTCTAAGAAAAGACGTAACCGGAGTGATATTCACACCAAGGGATGGTCCGGTGTAGTGTATCGAGGCCAAGGCTGGCGTGTTTGTTACCCGAGTCTCTGTGATGGGAGGTGTACGACCGACGTATGTACCGGTCAAGTTTGTGTGAGACCCTGATTGTACGTGACAGGAATACGTCCGACTGAGGGATTTCCGGTCTGGGATGTTACCCCGATTCTACGTGACGGGAAGGTGTCGGGACCGCGGATTCGTGATCCTGTACAACATAAATGGGACGGGTTGTGATAGCCGGAGACGTTGGAAAGGGTTGTACTAGAATTTGTGTTTTGGACCTTAGGGTCATGTTGGGACTACGGGTAGTATGGGACCTACGGGTCGTGATTGAGTCTACGGGTTGTGTTCCACCCCGATGATCTATGGTCCTTTGGAAACATTTCCGGGCCCTCCGATGAGATGCGTTCTTAGGGAACGTTTCCGGTCGCTCCGACGTATGTGTCTCCTCTGAATCTAGGGGCTATTCGAGATAATACGATGACTTATGGGATGTTATGATGGTATTTTGGGAACTATAATACGGGACGTGTATTGGTTGTTTTTGTGTGTGATACATTTATTGTTCGTTTGATGTTTTACTTGTGAAAGTGGTCGTTAAGCGTGTTGTAGGTTTGGCTATGAACCCCGTTTTGACAGTTAGATATGTTGTACTAGTATGCCCTAATTGGACGATTACTCGTGGTGGTGATCCGATGTTCATTACCTTACTACTTTCTCTACTGGGCGAAAGCTCATCCCTTACCTTGTTGTGTTTCAGGTGTTGAGCGGGACGTGTGCTAGTAGGACACAGCTGAACTTGGGAGCTGGCGTGAGTCTGTCTAGTAGTGTCTAGTGACGTGCTTGTTTTTTTGAACTAAGTATTGTTTTCACGATTCATTTAAAAGTTGTTGACTCCTTGATTCGAATTTGTGATTTACAGTTTACTTTGATTAAGCTTTATTACTTAAATTTTGCTTGACTAAATTATTATTTTAGTTCACGTCTCGAGTCTGGTGAAAACCGGATTTGGGGCGTGACAATTTGGTTTCAGAGCCTGGTTTCAATTGAAAATGTTTTTCAAACTTCGGACCGTACTTCAATTAGGTGGGTAGAGTTAGGTGGTTCAAGTCGTAGTGCTCAGTGACGCGAGTCGGAAATATCCTGTGCGTAGAGTCGAAACGACAAGAGCCTCGTTTGTTAAGTGCGCTGTTTAAGTTTTACCGTATCTGATTTGAACCTTAATTGTTGTATGATGTACACCTCAGTGGATCCGTGATGCCGATCGGTTGAGATCGAGGTTGGTTGTCGAGCGAGGCTCGGGCTAGTTACGACGTGTTGGTTGATTAAATTGTTATGTGGGTTGTCGCCTTGGTCGGCCGTTGTTTGATTGGTGAAACGCCCGGCCCAAGTGTCATGGAGTTTTGGTGAACTTGTGTGGCTTGCGGTTATTGTTGGAATTGAACTGTTTTCCAAGTGTGGACTCGGTCGGACGGTAAGAGTGAAATTACCGAGACCCGAGGTGTAAAATATGAGATAAACTGTTGTGTGCTATAATTGTGATTGAGTGTTGGGTGCAGGTAATGTTGGATGTCCCGTATAAGCGGATGGTTGACTTAATTTACGAACGGGTCATGCCCGATTTTCTGCAGAAACTGAAGTGTATGTACCATCACGATTCAGCTATATTGGCCATTGTAGCTGGACGTGAATGGAGGGATGTCGAGTGGTTACAACGTAGTTCGGGGACGCCTGAATCGGGTTGTAACGACGAGAGATCAACACAAATGTTATGTTAGAAAGAGAACGCGTTAAGCCTCTCAAAAATAAGTTGATGTTGACTAGTGTGTAATTGTTGTGTGGTGATCGCTGGGTGAAATCGCTTGTACTATAAGCTGTGGTCTGGGTGACTCTTGTGTGGAATTGTTGTTGAGTGTGAAATTGGGTGTGACCTCTGTTTGTTTATATGATCTGTGTGATGCACTTGTGTTCAAATTCTCTGATGTGTGCTATTGTGTGATTATACTACTAAGTATACTATTATTACTATAAGTGCTAGTGTGGTGGATTGTGTGTGGCGTTAGTTATGTTAAACGCGTCATTCTTTAAGAGTAAGAAACTAAACGTGGGCGTTACCATGTGGAGGGTACTTGCGTCATGGCACCTCGAGGTAGGAGAGATAAGCTGTTGGGGGCACAAGTGCCCGAGTACTCCCACGGGGGAGGTTAAGAGGAGCAACACCATAGGTCCCCGGGCTGCAACGGGACGGAGTAGCAGAGAATGAGGTGCGAAGCCAGAGTTATGGCGTGGACCGTTGCACCAGTTTGGGTGGATGTCGAGGCGAATGAATGCAAGAAGTTCGAGAGAGGGCCCGAGTCCGGAGTTTGGGGTCAAGCACTAGACCTGATGAATCGGGTAGAGTTGAGTTGGCGAATACAACGACGACAGTGGAATGAGGTCGCTTTGGTCGGTGTGTTTACACGGTCGGCAGCTGGGACATCAGAGACGAGTGCCCGAGTGGAGGAGGGCCGCAACAATACTAGTAAGCCGTCAGCCTGGTCAGGAGCGGTGACCGGGTGGCGATGAGTTCAGAGTGGCGCAACGGAAGCGTGGTGGACCCATAACCCACAGACATCACATCCTTCGGTTTTCGTTACACGTGAGGAGACGTGGGGATCTAAAAGTAGAACCTTGTTGTGGTTCTGGCGTCTTGACACCCCGACTGAGTACGTTGTGGTTTGACAAGTGTGTGCAGTGTAGGGTAGAAGTTGGAGTACCTCACGAGGTATCCGGAAACAAATCGCCGAGTACGACTACCACAGCGCTTTCAGGCCAGTAACACTATGGCACCGCACGAAACATTGGATGGTAGGTCGGGTATTTGCCCAAACAGGGCACACTTGAGGTTTAAGAGTGACCAGTGTGTGCCCGAGTTGCTCGAGAAGCGACTGAAGGGTCGCGTGATTGTGGACGATTAAAAACCGCGCCGAGTTGACACGGAAGCGCGAGGATGCGCGAGGTATCCAAGCCGTTCGGAGTCCGAGGGACTGGTACTTGTAGTGTCTTCAGTTTCGTGGTACTGTAGGTGAATCGACTTCTAAACTGGTCGAGTTTGCGTGTTATTTACTTGTGTTATCGTGCGTGGTTGGTCAGGGCGTGACCACGTTTGGAGTCTGGTGACGATTGTCCGAGTAACAGAACGTGGACTTCTTTTGGGTTGTTGTGCACGCGATACTGGTTTAAGTGAAGAGAGTGTTGAGGAGAAGTGTTGTTGTGTTGGATCCGTTTTAAGGGCGATGAGAGTTTGTGCTGGTATGATATCTATACCGACGGACGGTTCCGGTATAGGATATCTCGTTCAAGCCGCGTGTGTCGGGTGACGTCTCTATCGACGGAAGATTCCGGTATCGACTAACCGGCTTAAGTGTTTCCGTGTGCTTGAGGGTTAATGAATGCGAGGTTGATCAGACATCCCTGAGTTGGGGTCAAGTGGAGCGCGTTCGTTTTAAATTTTGAGGACAAAATTCTTTTCAGGGGGGTACACTATAAATCCCTCCCTGGTTTAAAGGATCTAAAATGTTAAAATTATTGTTTTTGAAGCGTCGAGGTTGAATTTCTGTTTAAATTTTAATTCGTAAAAAAAAAGGTCGGACCCGACCCGACCAGTAGACCCGGCAGAGCCAACCCGCCCCGACCAGGCCCTCTACTTCGCGTTGGGTCGTGCTGGCAGGTCCGTTAGTGGCACAGTTGCACAGGCCCGAGATTTTTAAGCCCGGTCATTCCTGCATAACCCTAACTCTTCCATTTCGCGTCTGCAGCGCCGTTTTTCCCCTCTTCTCTCTCTCCCATCTTCATCCAACTCGCATCGCACCGTCCAAACCCTCTCCGACCCCAACCACGCCACCACCACTCCTTGCTCATCTCCTTCACGCCACCACTTTCCCCTCTCGGTCTTCTCACCGCCTCAGCTTCTCCGTTCAACCCAAGCCGCGCCACCGTCTTCTATCCTCGTCTCCGTTCAGTCGAGCCGCCGCCGTCACCGTGCTCGTCCAGCCGGACAATCTCTCCGGAGCGCTCGTTAGATTTGGGACGAGAGCCGCCGTGCTCGTCCGGATCTGAGGCGAGAAACAGAGCTGTCGTGCTCTGCCGCTCCACGACAGCAACCACCAGCCGTCGTGTTTTCTCCCTACGGTGAGGCCTCGGCCGACATTGTCTTCGCCGATGGCCGGTTGAGATGCAAATCCGGGCCTCCTTCTCCTTCTTTTCCCTTTTTTTTCGTCCCGACCTTAGTTTGGATCTGGTCTGTGTTGGAACAATTTCTGTTCTGGATCTGGTTTGGATGGAATCGAACTTCTGGAAATTGAAAAGAAAAGAACCCTAAAACAAAAATTCAGTATTGATTAAAAAGGATTAAATGGAAAAGGATTTAAATTGAAAGAAATTAAAATCAGTTTTGATGTTAAGACAGTTTTGGACTGTTGAACGAGAAACGTGAATCGACAAAACCGGACTGTAAAACAGACTTAGAACGGGACGAGAGTGGAATGCTGAATCGGTCACCTCGGGGATCGTGCCACGAAACCCATGCCTAGGGAATTGTGCCACAAAACTCATGCCTCGGGAATCGTTCCACGAAACCCGTACCTCGAAAGTCGTGCCTCGAGTTCTGTGCTCGGTGCTCGAGTACTCGAACCCGATTCATCGTTTAATCCCGCTCTTAGCCCGCTTGAGTTAAAAAAAGGCAACTGTTGAACTTAAATCGAAATCGTCATAACGTTTAATTTGACTTTGGAACCGTTTTTGAGTTTGGCTTTCGTTTTGTTTTAGAGTCCGGCTTCGATCGAAGAGAAGACCAGAGGTAGCGAGCCAGGACGTCAGTAGCTAGGAGACGTAGCTGTTGTTCTTCGGTTGAGGTAGGGAAAGTAGCGAATACCGGTTTAATTACAGAAAGTTACTAGTATGCATGCTAGGAAATAATAAAAACCGAAAAGATCATAGCTTGGCATGTAGGATGCGAACAACTAGCGTAGACGTTTGAACTGTGAACATTTATGATCTATGTCTTGAGAATTGCCATTCTGGTAGTTTCAGGCCATGTCGTGCCTGTAGGATTGCTTGCTGAATGTATATGCTGGTGTGCTTTGTGTTGTTTGAACGGATAATAAATAACGAACATGAAAACGAGTAGAACTGAACTATTGATGCATGATGAAAACCTGTGTGGTTATTTCCTGTTTATTTGATGTGTGAACTGTGGGATGGTTGGGGATTTGATACCGGTTAAGCTGGCGGAGTTACCACGTTGGGTGTGGGGTCGGTAAGTGATGGTAAGTATGTGACGGTTTGAGTGTGTTGGAGAGTTTAATAAGATTATACTCGGTGTTGTATGATTGTGACTCTGTGTGGGCAAATGTGTCGTGTTTGTTGTAATGTGAACCCTTGTTTGTGATATGACCGGGTGAGTGATAGACCGGCTGTGTGTTATGTTGAGGTAGTCCGATTGGTATACCGAGACCGATCTTGGCTTTGTGCTACGTGTTATATCCTTGTTGTGTGTTATAAGAAAAGACGTAACCGGAGTGATACTCACACCGAGGGATGGTTCCAGTGTAATGTATCGAGGCCAAGACTGGCGTGTTTGTTACCCGAGTCTCTGTGATGGGAGGTGTACGACCGACGTATGTACCGGTCAAGTTTGTGTGAGACCCTGATTGTACGTGATAGGAATACGTCCCACTGAGGGATTTCTGGTCTGGGATGTTACCCCGATTTTACGTGACGGGAAGGTGTCGGGACCGCGGCTTCGTGATCCGGTACGACATAAATGGGACGGGCTGTGATAGCTGGAGACGTTGGAAAGGGTCGTACTAGAATTTGTGTTTTGGACCTTAGGGTCATGTTGGGACTACGGGTAGTATGGGACATACGGGTCGTGATTGAGTCTACGGGTTGTGTTCCACCCCGATGATCTATGGTCCTTTGGAAACATTTCCGGGCCCTCCGATGAGATGCGTTCTTAGGGAACGTTTCCGGTCGCTCCGACGTATGTGTCTCCTCTGGATCGAGGGGCTATTCAAAATAATACGATGACTTATGGGATGTTATGATGGTATTTCGGGAATTGTAGTTCGGGACGTGTATTCGTTGTTTTTGTGTGTGATACATTTACTGTTCGGTTGATGTTTTACTTGTGAAAGTGGTCGTTAAGCGTGTTGTAGGTTTGGCTATGAATCCTGTTTTGACAGTTAGATATGTTGTACTAGTATGCCCTAATTGGACGGTTACTCGTGGTGGTGAGTCGATGTTCATTACATTACTACTTTCACTATTGGGCGAAAGCTCATCCCTTACCTTGTTGTGTTTCAGGTGTTGAGTGGGACGTGTGCTAGCAGGACACAGCTGAACTTGGGAGCTGGCGTGAGTCTGTCTGGTAGTGTCTAGTGACGTGCTTGTTTTTTTGAACTAAGTACTGTTTTCACGATTCATCTAAAAGTTGTTGACTCCTTGATTCGAATTTGTGATTTACAGTTTACTTTGATTAAGCTTTATTACTTAAATTTCGCTTGACTAAATTATTATTTTAGTTCACGTGTCGAGTCCGGTCAAAACCGGATTTGGGGCGTGACAACCAGGACCAGTTTTCCTCAATCATTTGCTGCTCGAAGGCTTGATCGCTGCAATTTAGCATAACAACTCTATTGCATAAATCACGGATGTCCACGTCGAACACACCCGAAGACCCGATCTCCGATTGAATGTTCTCAGCGTTTCGTGAGTTTAGGCTGACACCCAGCCAAGCCTTCCTGGCCAGATTTCCTAGAAAAGGATCCTCCTTTCCTGAAACAAATAATTTTCTGCCTTGCATAGCTCTCTTTGCAGTGAGAAGGTTGCGAAGATCATGGCTTTGAATTGAGATCCCAGACAATCGCTGACCTCTTTTGATATTTTTTTTCCTGCGAAGCAAAAAGGGGGGCGCCGTCCAAGTTGGAAGCACGAATCTGCTCGATTATCCAATCTATATCAGCTCCATCTTGAAAGGTTATGAAGCAGAAGCCCTTACCCTCTCTATTTGGCGATTTGGGGATGTGCGTATCAACCACCGCCCCAAATTGGTTGAAGAAAACATTCAAATCGTCCTTGGAGGAGGACAGAGGAATGTTTCTTACATATATTTTGCTAGGGTGAGAGAATCGTTTGGAATTTCTGGCGTCAACGGCCGCATCACCCACTCTGAACTCGCCTTCCTCTCTATCGAGATCCATTTTCCTCCGAATGGGATCGCGAATTAACGGCCTCCAAGCTTTTGGCGTCTTCTCACCACCAAGAGCTCTGAGTTCAACGTCAGGGTACTTTGTTCTTGCTGCTTCCGTAATTCCACGGTTTTGAGCTTAATAGCATCCACTTGCTTATATAGGTATTTGTCTATATTTTAGCTAGTCGATGTTCAAGCATGATTTTCTTACTTTGTGTTCGAAACTTTCATGATTTTAAAACCCGATTTCATGTGCTAGCTGTTTCATCTCTCGGGTGTATATCAAGTTCTATGCGAGAGTTCGTAAAAATGCAAACTTTAGCCATTTAGTGAACTTATCTAGGATTTCCGACCTTCACATGTCTTGATTTCCTATTGACGAGATAGAAATATGCTAGGATGTGTTTTCTCGATTCTCTTGTGTGTTTCAAGCCGACCGAACGATTTGGGGATTTTTCCTAATTGTTGTGTGCGCTATGTAGATTGATGTTTAGAGCGATCCATGATTCGATCTAGCGTGAGACGAGATTTCACTTTTATAGAATTTACTTACGCTTGAGTATTACTAGAACGAGGTTCTATTTAGTTCAACTCGAATATCGAGCTCACCTCGATTTTCGAGAAGTGAACTACGCATAGCTAAGTAGATTCGTTTATTGATTTAGAGTTTACTCATGCTTGTGTATTACCAGAGCTTCGCGATTCGTTGCTCTATTTAGTTCTCCTTGAGGATCGATTTATTCGGTCGTCAGGTTGATTGAACTAGGCGTAGCTGAGTAGATTCGACATTTATTTAGAGTCCTCTCATGCTTGTGTAGTACCAGAGTATCGCGATTCGATACTCTATTTAGTTCTACCCGATTTTCGATGTTCATCGCTATTGATGGTATTTGGGAATTAGGAAGTGAACTAAGAGTAGCTGAGGCGATTCGTCGAGTGGTGTAGCTATCTCTACTTGTGGTAGTTGGTAGTGAGAGTGACATGCATTCGTTGTTGTTATCTCTCGTTCGATGATTGATCGAGCTTCGCTCAAGATCATAGAACTACACCCTATTTCTATTTTTATTGCTTTCCGATGATTGGTGGTTCGCATTTCGGTCCGGGCAATGGTCTTGTGCCCTCTCCCCGTGACTAGTATGTAGTTGATTTCTTGATACCACATACATAGGAACTTAAGTGTTCTAAGACCATAAGGAAACCATTATTCGGTTACACCCTCGTTAGCAAAACCATGCGTTAATTTGAATTCATATTTACTTGTACCCGTGACCGGCTCTTTGTGTGAATCGAAAGTTATGTGTCTTAGGTGGTAGCGTGTATATAGATTTTTCTGTTTTTTAAACCTAAACAACTACCATTTACTTTTCTGTTCTTTATTTTCCCTTTCGGGGATGTGGAAGTGACAACCCACGTCCCCCAGGTTTTAACAAAATACTAATGAAACCTCTACTCCCTGTGGGATCGACCGGTACTTAACCGTCTCTATGTTGCTTGATGACCGTGTCCTGATGCACGTTAAAAGAGAGTTTTGACGCAGTCATCCCCACTCATCAGATTGGTGGCCGGATATCGTGGAGTTGAGATCGGAAAGCATGAGGACGAATGAGCAGGCAGAGGGAGCACGCGGTGGTAGCGGTTGCAGGGTGTACTGGTGATCGGAAAAGGAGGAGATCGAAGGAGGCGGGCGGCTGAAAAGGATGAATCCTAGAAAGGGTAGTTTTGCACCCCAAAAGGTATTCAGAGCGCTGCTTAAAACAACCAGTTGAAGTAACGTACAACTAAAGATGGTCACTTGTCTTGGTAATTAGAGCATGTACAACAGAAAGGACCTTGGTCAGGGAGTGGGAGTGCAGACCTTGTGCTGACTGGACAAAAGTCAGGGAGTGGGAGTGCAGAAAAGTGGGTGTTTTGCAACAGAAAGGACCTTGAGGTCCTGGGAGTGCAGAACAGTGCTGACTGGATTATTATTTGTTATTTTCCTGTTTTATTTAATTCGTTATCAGAAACCGTTTAATTTAGTCATAATTTAAACAATTTTGGAAATAAATAATTAATGACAATCAATAATTAATAAATTCAACACGAATAGAAATGAACTTCTAATTTTATTCAATCCATTTTAATACAACCCAAAACAAAATACAAGTTCAAGAATTATCCTCTGTTGGGTCGGCATCTGGTGGTGGGGGTTGGTTTCGAAGATCTTCAATTTGGGCTTCAAGGCTAGTGATGAGTCTTCGCACTTGGGTCTTGCAAAACTTATGGTCTGCCAACGCCTCTTCGTCGTAGGAAGATGTATCCTTCTCCACCAGGGCCTTGTAGTTGGCGATGTTTGCTTCCCACTGTTGGGTTAATGACTGCATGAGGCGATGCCTTTCTACATGTTGTTCGCGACGTGAACGTTCAGCATCCACCCGTGATTTTTCCAGCTCGACGAAGGCAGAAATTTGGGCCGTGAGGACGACCCCCTTCTTTGCGGCCTTCGCTGCCTTCTTCCCTTGCGGTCGGGGAGGGGGACTTGGGTCGGCCTCGGGGGATGGGTGTGTGTCGCTGAGAGGGACCTGAGTCCCCTCGTAGTTCTCGCTTCCTCCCCATTCTGGTGGTTGGGACTCACCACTGAGAGGTGTGCCCTCCTCCCCTGTGCTTGTGGGTGGGGTTGAGCTGTAAGCCCCAGCCTCATCCAACCGCTGTCGTTGTTGGCGTACTTGACGGCGGACAGTTCCCATTGTGCCCTCCTCGGCACTGAACTTCTCATTGCCATCGAGCCTCCAGACCCAATGATCCAGGTCGAACTTTAGCGGGTGGTCTTTAACCACTTTCCCATCTTTCTCCCACATTTCCTTCGCACGTCTCAAGTGCTCTTCGTCGTTTGCGCCGCTCGGCTTCTCGTCCCTGGACGTCTTCATATAGCCGAGCATCCTCCTTGTCTGGCCGGAACCTCTGAGCCAACGTTTCTTGATGGCTTCCCAACGGCGAGGTAGGTAACGGTTCTGGGAGTTGTATTTCCTCTGCACTGAGCACCAGAATGTGTTTCCGGTTTGCGAGTTGCCCTTGACGGCGTCTCTTGTTGTGCTCAACCAGCAAGTTATGAGGTGGTTGTCCTCCTCCTTGCTGAATGTCCGGCCATCCGCCTCCGGTTCTTCGGGTTGGGCTCGGGGCTCGGGCTCGGGCAGGGGCAGGGGCTCGGGCTCGGGCAGGGGCAGGGGCTCGGCCTCGTCGTTGGGAAGAGGATGGTTGGGGGGTTTCTACGTCGGGTAGTGGATGACCCTCGTAGTTGTAGAATTGGGGTCACATGCCCCATTGTGATTGTGATTCTGGTGGGGGCATGCTCCATTGTGATGGCACTTGTGGGGGCATGCTCCATCGTGATGGCATTTGGAACCCTGGCGCCATTTGGTACTGTGGGGTACGAGTTTGCCCTAACAAAAATATTTATACATTAAATTAAGTGCTCAAAAATTTAATACAAAAAAAATTATACATTAAATTAAGTGCTCAAAAATAAAATAATAAAATAAGTGCAAATAATTAATCAAAAAATTAATACAATAAAATAAGTTTGCACTAACCTGAACTCGACCCCGGGTTCGAGCTTGGGGAGTTGGAGCGAGGGCCCGTCAGAATGTCTCTGAAACCTCGTGCCAGTTCTTCCTCGGTGAATTCTCGTTCGTCACCAAATGAGTGTGCACGAGACCCAGCGTCGCCCGACATTTTTCGCGAGAATAATAGAAACGAGAGAGGAGAATTTGGGAAGGAGAGAGTGAAGTTGGATAGTTGAAGTAGGAAGTGGTGTGAAAAATATGAGAGGAAAGGGGTATTTATAGGGTTTTATTTGTTGATTTTTGAATTAAAAAAAAACTAGCCGTTTGAGGTGCAACGGTCGGGACACGTGGCACACCCACACGCTGCCAGCGCAGCTGACGGCGCGCAGGCGCGTCCAACGCGCCCGGCCAGCGAGTGAGGAGCGGGGGCGTGTGCAGCGGGAGCGGGAGCGTGTGGAGGGGGAGCGGGGCCGTGGTTTTCGCCGATTACAGCGGAACGGCCAGCGCGCCCGGCCAGCGAACGGAGCGGCGCGGGAAGCGGGGCCGTTCCGTTGTTCTTGCTCTTAATGAGCCTGACATGGTAACTTTTATTGTATTATTATAATAGAATTGGATGGCTATAAATAGCAAGAGATATGTCATTTGTGGAATACACTACGGTAATATACAGAAGCCAATGAAACCTTTTCTTACCTTGTCTATGTTTTCTCTATTGTAATGCCTTAACTCGTTCTACTTAAGATTTGCATATTACAACTCCAAGACTCTGTTCTTTCTTTGTCAAAATACTACAACAATTTCACAACACATCTAAAATTTTAACAGTTTTTGATAGTTTTTTTTTTTTTAAATTGAGTCAATCTTTGAGTTAGGATATGTGACAAAAGGTCGCGAATGGTTAGGACGTGCAAATGACCTTTCTGACTCGGCTAGAAATCGATTTATCCTAATTTTAAAATAAAATCTAGAATTTGTACTTGGGCTTCGGCTTAGGTTAGTGCAATTCAAGACAAGTAAACGACGTCGTCAAATTACAACGTGGCATGCTCGAAGATTCAAATCAGGAGCGAGGGATAACGATTGGCCTAATGTGGGGCCCAACTTGTCATCCCCAAAAAACTACCTCCTCATGACATAGAAATCCCTAAGAGCATCTGCAGTGGTCGGCGAGGAGCAGCTGGCGAGGAGAAGTCGCCGGCGGGGAACAGGCGGGGAGCTGGCGAGGAGCAGGCGAGGAAGCTGCTGGCGAGATGGGTAGCCGTTAACGTCCTCGCCAGCACATCTCGCTGGTGATGTGCTGTCTGATCTCCTCGGGTGGCGCGCCGGCCGTTGGCGATGAAGGAGCTGGCGACACGTGGCTGGTCGCTGGCAGCATTGAATTTTTTTTTTCAGTTTTCACCCCTATAAATACTAACCCAAAATTCATTTTTAAACACACACTCAATTACTCTCTTCTACTACACTTCCAAAAGTCGTATTCCAATTTCTTTCGCTATGTCCGATCCCGCCAAAGCAAAGCGTGTCTTGTGGACCGACGAGGAGGACTGCAAGCTAGTTCAAGCTTGGATGCACCACCCGTACGACTGGGGGGCCATCGCTGAGGAACTGGAATCTACTCGGGGCCCGGATGATCCGGTGAGGTCGTGGAAGCATTGCAAAGACCACTGGCTGTGGACGAATCCCAAAGTGTCGTTCTTCCAAGGGCTGTTTGTGAAGAACTGCAGGGACCATAGGAGCGGCTGGAACGATGCGGAAATCATGAAGTTGACCGAGGAGCAATACATGAAGGCTTGTGGGCATCCATTCACATGGAAACACTGGTGGGATCTTGTCAAAGGAGAACACTAGTGGAATTCTCATTAACGTGTTTGTTTTAATTTTCGTATGTATTGGTGGATTTCTCATTTGCAATTTGTTTTTCTTTTTTTTTTATTACTTTCCTTGGTTTAGTTTCTTTTGTGTTGGTTTCTTTTTATTTGCGTTGTTTAATGAGTACCGCTACCCTTTTATGTTATCGGGCATTCCATTTTTAGTTTCCTTTGTGTTATCGATCTTTCAGTATTTTTTGTTTTTAAATAAAATTAGTATGATCTATTCAAAATCTGTTTTTTTTTTAAAAACTAAAATTATTTGCATCTCGCCGGCGCCTCCCGCCAGCCCACTGCATAGCTCGCTGGCGGTGAGCTGGCGAGATGAATTAATCCAATTAATTTATTCCATCTCGCCGGCGCCATCTCGCCGGCAGCCGGCGAGATGAGTGTGAATGCTCTAAGACTATAATAGGAGAACAAACGCCAATATGACACTCTCCTTTTTTCGGAAATCCCCTTTCCTGAACTCTCAGCTTATTGTAACCCCCACATTTTCATCTTTACCTTTCTCCTGCTTCACCCTCTTTAAATCGACTCTTTCCTTACCGGCTCTTCTTCTCCTTTTGGTCCTTGGTCCTCTGCGTTTTACTCACCTTTTCCATGACAGTAAATAGGGCGGTAGAATATGGAGATCCAAATCATCCCCTTGCGTCGATCGTGACTTGGAAGCACTATGATAGGCGAGCAAAACAGTATCGAGAGTAATCCCAATACCCAAACACATGATAGCTTGTCCTTTTGTCCCTGGGATCCCCTATTGAGCTCCTACCTCATCCCTCCATCGATTCAACGACCAATGGTATCTCTTTATTCCTTCCCTCTTGCTGAAGTATTCGGTTGGGAATTGGGTTTATAACATGAATTTGCAGACGAGATTAAGTTGAATTTATCAACATGGATTCCTAAAACCATCATTATTTGCTTTATAGTATTGGTATCAGCATGAAGTCTGGTAGTGGTCAGGTTTATTTGTGTATTGGATGAATTTAGTTAATTTTCAAGTATACTAGATTGGAAATGTAGTGAACAGTTTCTAATTATTTAATTATAAAATTGCAAAGTCCTTGCTTCTCTCAAAGAAGCCTTTAGAAGCAGAATCTCTTTCATTTTGATTTTGGTTTTATACTTCTGGGTGTTCTTGTAGTATACAAGTGAATCCCCGGAACAGAAGCAAATTGAATTGTCTGTTGATGAATTTACATGGTGGTTATTCACATGATTTGTTGGTTATTTTTAGTTCATTTCTACAGAAATTTTTGTGGTTATTTTCTTAATATCAGAGTTGGCTTACTAGTTAAAATATTAATAGCAAAAAGGCTACTTTTGATAATCTGTTAATTTGAGAGGCTCCATAATTTGCAAATATAACCTCGTAACAAACCACGAATTTTCTATTTTTGCCGTAAAGTCCATTTACATTTCCCCCAGTATCGTCATTTGGGAGATAGGATTGCAAAACATTTCTGTAATTCTCCTCCGCCGCTCGCCTCCACCTTTCCCCTGCGCCTCCGCCTCCTCCTCCGCCTGGCAATTCATTACCCTTTAGCTTTCCAATTCGGAACTCCCTAAACCTCGGGTTTAGCCTTTTCTATTTGTTCCTCATCTCGCCATCAACCTCCAAGTTTGGAGAAGAATTATGAAATCGGATTTGGAGAAGAAATATGAAATCGGAGGGAAGCCGAAGACGGCGTTGTTCAACCGCTCCGTGACGCTGCACACGAGCTCGCCGACCCCGATAGCGTACCACCAGCCGCCGCCGGTCCTGGAACGGTCCGGATCCATGAAGAAACTATACGAATTGGCCAACACCAGGATGAAAGGGAAGGTGAAGAAGCTGTGCAGCGTGTTCGAACCCCCGAGCGGCGGAGACGAGCCGTCGGCGCGGCTAAAATCGGTGAAATCCATGGTGGCGGAGCGGCTGCCGTGCGGTTACAAGCGGGCCTGGTCGATCCGGCTCAAGGGCGCGGAGGACCGGATCGTGGTGTACCTGACGAGCCTGCGCGGGGTCAGGCGGACCTACGAGGATTGCCACGCGGTGAGGACCATCTTCAGGGGATTCAGGGTTTGGGTGGACGAGCGCGACGTTTCCATGGACGCGGCCTACAGGAGAGAGCTCCAGGGCGTGGTGTACGAGAAGAACGTGAGCTTGCCCCAGGTGTTCATCAGAGGGAAGTACATCGGAGGAGCTGAGGCCATCAAGCACCTGTTTGAGATCGGGGAATTGAGCAAGCTTCTCGAAGGGTTTCCTGTGTTGAAGCCAGGGATCCTCTGCGATTGCTGTGGGGACATTCGGTTCGTGCCCTGCGACAATTGTAGCGGTAGCAGGAAGCTGTTCGATGAAGACCAAGGGTCTGTGGTGAGGTGCTGGGTATGTAATGAGAATGGACTTATTCGGTGCCGGGATTGCTCAGGATGATGATGCAAATGGAGTGTAATCTTATAGATGCCTTTTGTTGATAAATAATTTTCTTGAGGAATCTATTTGATACTGATGTGTCTGTTTTGGATATATATACATTCCTTCTGTTTTCATCATCTACTTGCTTTGAGTATCACATCATGGTATTTTTTTTTTGAAGAAGCAAAGGATTTTATTTATGCTGCTCTCTAGGATCCGAGAAGGATTCAAGAGAGAGGAGGAGAGTACCTCCCAAGTGTAACCAAACAAAACTAAGAGCACTGACATATTTTGGCACAGCCTCAAAACAACCCAACTAGGGAGAGGAACCGAACAAGTGGTCACAGTGCCAGCAATATCCAACAAGAAGTAGACATAAGCCAACAAAGACCAAGAAAACCGACCAACCAACAAACCCTAAGTAAAACTAACAAGTAGTTCACTAGAACAAAAGAGGTCTACAAACCCTAATAAGACTAATGAAGCTCCAGAAAACACGGGTCTGAGAAACCCCGAATGACAAACTTACAGCCCAAAGAACGTCCAGAACAACAACATCAAGCCATGAAACGATAAATGTAACAAGCGTTCTATCTCATCGGTACTATATACTCAGAGAGTAAAAAAGTGACCGACACGCTGGCAGTCAACACTACTAAATCAGCATAGATAATTCAATGATCAAAACCACCGAAACACTTAAACCCTTTAAACTAAATCAATTGATTCCAAAAACGGGTCATAGACCCAAACCTCCCGTCGGGGGCCAACACCGCAACCGACGAGCCCTGCGCTAGACAGGGAAACTATGAAATCGAATTGAATCTAGTAAATGGGTAAATGGAACGCTTAGAACAAATACGTTTTGAGGCCAAGACGAGCCTTACCCAAGACTTCCATGTAGTGTATGACTGCATGAACACCTCAACTGGCCGAATTTCAGCACCTCCAAACGAGCCAACCCGTACCCCCACCAGAACTGCACCGAAGCTCCCAAAGCCACTTCAATTCCACGGGAAATTGAAGCCCTTAACTAACAAGTAGATTCAACCGGTCGAGAACAATCTCCCTCAGCGGAGTGAATGGGAAACAATGAGCAGCACTGAAAGTCGAAGTTGCAAGTCTTGATACGAAAACAGGATCAGTGTACCACAAGGGGTGCCGGCGGCAGCGCTCCCACAACACCACATTGACAAACCAACAGTCCAAAGCTCCCAATCACCTCACCAGCCCCACTCCACCTGAAGCTACCGAAGACCGATGAAGGCCAAGCTGTGGCTACACCAGAGTTGCCAGATCTGGAATAAACTTCCATTTCCGGCGGAGACCCGAGCAGATATGAGGTATTGACACACAACAGCACGACGTCGGAATAGAGATGCGAGTCAGAAGTTCGAAACCGGCGAGACGAGCGGATGGGCGACGAAGCAGCCACGAAACCTTAGACATGAAGCTAAGCCGGAGTCGGGAACGAACCCAGTGATTCCGTCCAAGGATTCCCAGCCCATCCCGGACGCCGGAGACGCCCTTGAGGCCCAAAAAACCCCGAGCAAAACCACTAGAGCAAAAGGGGGGAAACCGAGTAACAGAACGCCAAAATCGAACGGGATTAAAGGGGGGAAAGGCAAGAGAGGGTAGGAGGAAGCGAGAGGGACGCGAAAGGGAGGGGAAAAAGCGGTCCTCGCCGGCGACGATCCAGGCCGAAGCCTGAGATCGAAGCCAGCGAGGGAGAGAAAGGGGCGGCAGTCGACTTGTGTGCTAGGGTTTGGACACGGTTTTCAAGTCAGAGAAATTGAACTTTTGGCTGAAGCCCTTTGAACGATTTCACATCATGGTATTGGTAACTTCAAAGGTGAGTGTGATAGACTCTCATCTCATTTGGAAAGTATACGCCTTAACTTTTCGTTTATTGTTAAATCCTAACTAAACAAACGTAAATTGTCATGTAATAACGTCAATCAACAATTATTGTAATTTCCGTCCGCAAGTCTAATGGTCGTTAAGTGAGTAACATAAATAGTTGATAGTTCATGATTATGATTTGGCAATAAACGGAAAGTTGAAGTTATGATTTGAGAATAAACGAAAAATTGAAGTTTCCATTTTAAGAAAGTTTTACAGCATGTGACAAGAATGTAACAAATTTTGATACATTTTGAGAATTAATAAGGTGAAACTTGTTACTATCTGATACGTTTTATATTTGTGGGTTATGATTTGATGTTTGACTTTAGTACAATTAGGTGACATGGAGTTCTTTTTATTTTCTACTTCTTATTTCATTCATTAATGAGGAAAACAAGAAACTTATTCATATATCCCTTTTTTTGTTTTTGTGCTCATCCCCATTTTGTTGGAGATGGATATAATTCCATACCTCATAAATGATATGGTACCTTAGATTACAATGAAAGCGGATTAAACAACCATATATAGTTCAATTCCATGTTCTCTTCTTAGACATCGGTGTCTATCATAAAATTTAATAATCGTCTACCCGACAGTATAGTTGGCCTATAATACAGTTAAGAATACCTTAAATGGTTAGCACGATCTTCTCTTTACACTTCTCGTGCTAACATGCGTCGCCTTGCTAGACCATCATGAAAGTTATTAATCACACCACACCACTAGCCGCGCTATGGAGCAACCACCCTTGTCCAGCCCTCTTTTTCATTTACCGAGCATTTTATGTGAGAGAAATGTATAAATAAAAGATAAACTAGGATAGTGACAACTTTAGCTTAGAGTGTCTTTAGATTGGGAAATCCACAGCTTCCTTGTGGGATCGACTGATACTTGTACTGCAAAAACTATACGGCTAGTTGAACTGTAGTATAGAAATTGAATACTGAGTTGGATAAAATATGTAATGGACTTAATCAACTAAGAGACTTGTATGTCGTGATCCGATTGAAACAAATCATCGCCGATGGAGCAGAATAGACAACGCACACCGTCCTTTATTTCGAAGGGAATACGAGACAATTGTTCGTCATCAGCTCGTAGTAGTAAGGGGGGACAACTATCATCACCTAAGAAGAGCACGAGACATACATGTCCAAGAGCTAGAGCTAAGGCCAATGGAGTTTGAAATGATAGCGAACTATGGGAAGTTCTATGGCAGGGCTCTTGAAGATCCGTACAAGTACATCGAGGAAGTGTTCGATATTGTCAAGCGTACATCACGGTCCACAGATCCTCACGCGTTAACTCAGTTGTTCTACAACATATTCCCATACTCGCTCGCTGATTTGGAAAGTGTATGGTATACAAAGTTACTTGAGGAAGACAAGTAGAATGGTGAGAGATTCAGTACAAGGTTTGTAGAGAAGTACCACCCGCCTAGTCTTGATGCGAAGTTTAGAGACAGACTCCTCAACTTCAAATCTAAAAAAGAATATTCTACTGGGAAGGAAAGGGTACGATATAAGCCGTACTTACGGAGATGTCATGCGCAAGATTTATCAGAGCAAGCTTTAGTTCAATACTTTTATCAGGATCTAGACCAAGGTCTCTAAAATTTGGTTGATTCTACTACATGAAGATGTTTCTAGACACAAAGCCAACTGAGGCTTGGGCACTACTAGAGCAATTAATCCCGTGCCATCTAAAGTATCGAACTGAAAGGGAACTAAGAACCTGAGTGCAACAGATCGACGAAGCAGAAATAGTGGGACAGTTCCAAAAGTTGACCATGGACCATGAGCAGACATCAAAAAAGGTTGCATACATCAGTCAAGGTCGCCCAACATACCACGTCCATGAATCCTATAAGAGAGATGACCGTCAACGCATTCAACAAGGAAATAGTCAGTTTAGGCCACATGGAGATTAGAGACCATACCGCGATGATCGATATGGGAGACAGTACCATAATCGTGGAGGCTAGTAGTATCAAAGAGTCGTTGGAGGTGCACCACCTCAGGGACAGTTGGTAGCAACACCATTGGGTGATCGATTAAAATCCTTTATCAATCAAAGTATCAGGCCATCAACTCTACTTGTTTCTCGTAGTCGACTTTGGGGCTCATTATTCACGGTTCTAAGACATTACTAGGAAAGGTAAGTCTTGTTTCTATTTAGTTTATTACGAAATCGACAAATAGGGTAGCGTACCTCAATGCTAAATGGCTCGTTTGTTAAAGGGGTTCAGTTTGTGGTTGGGGAGTATTATCCCTCTCATATCCTCGGTGCCTATCAAGCCGATTTGACTCGATAATAAATTTTCTGATTTTGTCAAAAACAAATATAACTAATCGAATGTTAATTTTGTTTGTACTTTTTTTAATAATAAGAATATAATAAATAGTTTTTTAGCATACGCGGACAGTTTTATTAACATAAAAAGGGTTATTTTCATCTCACTACCCTAACTATGTGGTTTTTTTCGTCTCACAACCCTAACTATTTCTTGTGGCACCTCACTACCCTAAAATGCATTTTTTTCACTTTCTACCCATCGTCAACTTGCCATCCATTTTTGGATGAAAACACTTAAAAAGTCCATAATACCCCTCACTAACAATTAAGTTTTCAAATGCATGCCATTGGTTTTCAAAATTTCTTTAAAAAATCATTTTTTTAATGTCACAAAAATGCATTATGGGGTAGTGAGGTGCTACAAAATAATAGTTAGGGTATGCAAGTGAAAAAAGGCATTCTAGGGTAGTGAGGTGCCACAAAAAAATAGTTAGGGTAATGAGATGAAAAAAACCACATAGTTAGGGTAGTGAGATGAAAATATCCCATATAGAAATGAAGGGGCCGAAATGACCATACGAAAGTGGAAATCAACTAATAGGATGAGATACAGTTTTAGTGACAACCGAAACAATGATCCTATAGCTAAGTACCTGGTAAAGGCTACATATATACTAGGGGGTGGGTCTTTATTCCAACTGTGCTTGGCGCTGTAGATCCATGAGGCTTTCCCCGTCTCGACTTGATCAGGCATGTTATGTCATAGTAGTCAGTCAAGGAGTATGTCAGGGAATGGAGAAGGATGGGAATCAAAAGGGTTCTGAATCGAAAAGGCTGGGGTGTGTCTCCTCAATGACACCCCGAGAGGCCCTAGGTGATTCATGGTGACCCGCGAGGCAAGCCAACGTGCCTCGCTACTTCTCTATCGGGGTTGACATCCTCAATAATGTTCGTGGAGTTCATGTTTCCTGGGTAAGGGTGTCGGATTCATCCGACCCCGGGGAGGAGAAATACCAACGGGGATCCGCCACCCGATAAGTAGCGGTGTGAGAGTTGACCGACCCGGGGGTGGGTACCAACTGGGCTCCTAGTAGTTCCGGTCCTTGGTGCCTGGACCGGGGCGGTGATCTACAGCTCGTCTATTATCATAGGAGTGCCAGCGGTCTTATTTGGGATGTCCATAGCTGTGTATTTATCCACTGCAACACGGGTTCTCATCATTGTTTCGGTCCCCCACAGTGATTGGTTGGGACCCTACTCGTGTGGGGTAGTGTTGAATGGATCAGAAAGGATCCGCTCATAGTGGTGGATTGATCATCGTCCACGGATAGGGTTCTTTAGATCGGGACCAAAGATCCTGTGTGAGGCGTGCCTATGGGCTAGGGTCAGCCTCCTGAGGCCCGTCCGTTCGCATGGTCTCTTGACCTCTTCTAGAGCCAGAATTGGTTCCGGATTCCCTATGATAGGGGTGGGGTAGGGCGAAGGCCAACGGTCGTGCTCTAATGGGTCCTCGGGATCCTTCTCCCATCTCCATGTCATACGTAGCTATTGTAGGGCAAGGCCAATCTCCTCGACCTCATCAATCTGCTTACGTAGTGGTAGGCGGCGAGAGTCCGTCAAAGTTGGTCGATCTCTCTCTTGGTTGTAGATCATTTCACGAGGAAGCTTGTGGCGATACTTGGTAATGGCTTTAGGGTCTTCCCTTGGTAGTGTTAGTCTTAGTGCCCGTAGTTCAATCTTAAATGTCCAAATGTATATATCATCGTTAGCAATAAAATTAAAGTGGCTTCATATTACTTATCTGTTGGAGTAATATATCTATGTGTGCTCTGATCTATGCCCACAATACGAATAGAACCATAGATCGAGATAGATCACACTCGATGGGTCCCTAGTCAACAAAGCTTCACTAGAAGCGACTAGTATGAAAGATGGTTCTTTATGGCTTAAGTTATGTTAGTCATTGGAATGGGACTCCGGAGTCTGATCATAGATATCATGTGGGACATGATATTGGACGACCCGCCCTGAATATGTACCATAGATTAAGTCATGAACATATTCAGTGTCGTATCTTGTCATGTATCATTAGACCAAGGAGTATTTGTGATCGCTATGTAGTCAACAACTGAGTTTGACCTGAGCCTAACGTTGTCCGTAGCATGGCTTCCACAACGGCCAGGATTGGTTTGGGGACGGGCTACATGAGTGACACGAAAGACGGCTAATGGATTTATCCCTCATACTGAGGTATGGGAAAGATATCGGTTCTCGGCCGCTTGATCGAGAGTGACTGAAAGAATAGCATGGCCATGCACATGATACTGGGTATCATATATTCAGTCATCTCACATATCAAGGAACATTGATTGAGAATAATAAGGATGACGGCTCTATGCCTTATCTCAATCAGGATATCGGAGATAAAAGGATAGTGACATAGACGACGGAAAGGTTAGAATTGACAGGGTCGATTCGTTATGCAGTGTCAGGCAATAATAAAGTCTCGTTAGTTGCCAGTTAAATAGGATCAAGTAAAATGGGATATTTACGTTGATCTATTGACATGCATAAACCTAAGGGTCACACCGGAGGGTGAAACTCATTGACACATTTATGGAGAATGGACAAAAGGGAGTTGTCTCGAGACATGACCAAAACTGGGTTTTGGGTCATGTGTCCGTAAGTGAATAGGACTTTACGGATCAAGACAAAGCTTGGAGTCTTGGGATTGATCGCGTCGGATAATGTTGGACATTTCCGGTATGGAAGGCTTGGAGGCGATGAGCGAATCACGGGACCTCGTTGGAATTGGTCACGGGCCATGTTCCAAGAGGCCCATGAAAGACTCATGCAACCAAGTCCCATGGAACTAATTAATCAAGTCTTGATTAATTAGTACTAAGTAAGCAAGAAGGGGATTAAGGTGTTGGTGATTCACCACCTAACCCAATCTTGTCTTGTCATACTTTGTCCTATTTACACCTTACTTGTCACCATGCTTGTCCCATGCCTTTAGTTGGACAAGTATGGGGTTTGTTATGTTTAAGTCATCTTTTTTCAACATAACAAACACAAGACAAGAATAGGAAACACAATTTTCTCTCCCTCCCAAGAGCAATTTCGGCCAAGACTACATTTCTTCTCCATTTTTGTGTTCTTGAGTCCTCAAAGAGAAGAACTACATGGCTTTGATTCCCATGTGGATACGTAGGCGTCTTGGAGACTCAAGCCAATCATTCGTTAACCGGTGTTCTTGTTTTGGTAAGAAATAGTGCTGAATTTTTCTCTTGTGAATCCATTCTTTGTTAGTTGTTTCATGGTTTTAATCGTCTCTTGTTTTTCCTTGATTTTCCGCTGCGAGTTGGTTCATCTCCAACCCTACCTCGAGACCCAACAGTGGTATCAGAGCCGTGCTACCTTCGGGATTCACAAGACGGTGTTCAAAGTTTCGGTTTTGCTTGAAAGTTTCGTTTTTGGCATGTTGTTTTGCTAAATTGTTTGATAACATGTTTTAAATTCTTGTTTATGGATTTAATGCATGTAAAATGAATTTTTGAAAATTATTTCAAATCTGGAAATTTTGAAATTTTTTTGATTTTTCGGGTCTCAGGAGCGGGACTCTCGGGGAGCCGAAATCCGGACCGAACGGGGCTCCGTTGGACGGAGCTAGGCCAAGCATGACCATTGGATGGTTGATATGCCAATGCTAAACCGTTTTGTTAGTTATGACGAGTTTGTAACCGTCATGACGAACTCGAAGTTCAAATGTGCAAAGGTTT